>PVLC010000830.1:168432-174186 GCA_004027655.1 Graphiurus murinus
TTCCTGTACGATGGGAGACTAATTATTCTTCTTCTAATGAATTTCTAAATGTATCCCATATGGTGGCATATGTGCTTGTAGACCAAAGATGCTTTGGGATAAAATAAGTAAATTCCTCCCGCGGGGTTTCCTTACAAACTCCACTTTGTAGCAGTGATGAGTTCAAAGATTCATAGACTCTAGGTTGCTATAGAGATCTTCTTCTTTCCCAACCTTCCTCTTTTTTTCAGATAGAGGAAGAGAAGCCTGAGAACTACTTAGCTACCATGAAAGAGCTGAAGGCTGAGAATCAAGAAACTTGAATTCTATTCCCAAATCTGCCAGTGACATTTTAAAATGCCTTTTATATTACATTCTCTTGATTTCCTGATGAGAAAACTGGTTCAAAGACACAGGGATAT
The DNA here is from genome assembly GCA_004027655.1 of Graphiurus murinus. Classification (NCBI taxonomy): domain Eukaryota; kingdom Metazoa; phylum Chordata; class Mammalia; order Rodentia; family Gliridae; genus Graphiurus; species Graphiurus murinus. Next base: position 168,834 of record PVLC010000830.1, read on the forward strand.
AAATTCCGCAGGGAAGTCTTGCCTCGTCTTTCCCTTCTAAGTCAAGACTTCTAAGAAATTACCTCTTGTTTGTCCATAATATAAATCAAGTAATTACATTAATAAAAGACTGAATCCCTCCTGACTTATCTAACAGGCTACATGTTCTTTTGTTTACCTTATCTTGTAAACAGTAGGTACATATTTGTTGAATTAATGAATCAACTATGTAATATCATAAAGCACCTGTTCTGCAAAAGTGTAACAAGCACTGATTCTGTCAGTTAACCTAATGCACAAGAATTAATACATTAGCTTGATTCTCACAAGAAACTAGTAACATCTGGAAGTAATAATGCTTTTGAGAAATGAGAACCAGAAATTTCCAACATTGAAATACATTGGCAACAACCAACCAACCAATCAACCAGCAGAACTCTAAGGTGACTGCGAGTCATCTGATTTCAAAATCAAAAGCTTTTACACAGAAACAAAGCAATAATTTGTGATTTTGCTACATGCCAACCAATGTTCCTAACAACTCTATACATTTTATGTTATTGATTTTTCAAAATGGCCCTTGGAGAGAGGTGAAGTTTTATCCACATTTGTAAATTAAAACTTGAGATTTCTAAGCATATTTGAATTCTGATCTGTGTGAATACACACACACACACACGTTTTTTTGTACTAGGGATTGAACCCAAGGACATTCTACCTTTGAGCTACACCTCCCTGCCACAAACATACACACAGTTCTTTTTATTTTTTATTTTGAAATAGAGTTTTCCTAACTTGCTGTAGGTCTCACTAAACTGCTGAGGCTGGCCTTGAATCTGTGATTCTCCTGTTTCAGTTCCAAGTAGTAGGATTACAGTCATGCATCTCCATACCTGGCTAGGTTTTACATTCTTAATTCCCATATTTTTATAGATTAAAGATGCACCGTGCCAAAACAAGTTTTATATCATTTTACAGGTTTTGTAATTAAAAACTTTCCAAATTTCTCTCAAATCATTGGTTTCCTTAATTATAATACAAAAGCATTTTATTTAATCTTACACCTATGCTACTAGATATATAAATCAAGTAGTATCATACATGATAAAATATTTTTTCAGTAAATAATGTCAGTAAGTTATAAATGGTAAATGAATTGTAAAATACCAAAGTTTACTAGGCTTCTTCTTTTTTTTTTATAATGGAGACTGAACCTAGGGGTGTTCTGCCTCCAAAGTTCAGCTGTATTTTTTTTTTTAAACATGTCTAGCTAAGTTGCTAAGGGCCTCACTAAGTTGCTGAGACTGGCCTTGAACCTCTTGCCTCAGTCTCCCAGGTACTGGAATGACAGGCATACACCACCAAACTCTGCTATTCACTTGGCTTTGCCAAGTATTTTGCAATTCTTAAATACTGCTATCAGAGATGTGAGTGTGAGTGCCCGAAAGCTAATTATTTTTGAAAACCCACCACTAACCTTCTCCTTGACCTTCTCAGAATCTAATGTAGCTTAACGCCCAATTTCTTATCAAACAAGTTCCAAGCCCTCCAAAATTGCTCCAAATTCTAGGTCCCAATACTTTTCGTGCTCCCATTTTTCTACCTTTCCCTACACAACGTCTCAAGTTTTCAACAGCTAGAGATCCCAGAAACATGATGTACCCAATATCTCTTTCATTGGTCATTTCCTTTCCATCTGACCTCTCTCTCCTTTCTCTTACTTCACCAGGTAGCCTACAGCTCCTATTCATCTTTGGGATACTTGCTCCAATATTACTCATGATCTCTAAGAGTAGGAGTCCAAATAAAATACATGCAATACTGTCCCTCACAGGATTTTGGTGATCCCACATAATAATTGTATGGGTGATATTTCGTATTTCTTTGTCACATGAGTTATGTATTTTTAATATACTTTTATTGGTCCACTGCAGTCACGCATCATAATGTAGTTCGGAGTGACAGGGACATACATGCACGTAGCGCTTGGTGAGCTCCCCCTCCCCGCTGCTCCTTCCTCACTCCCTCCCCTTCCCCATACATGATACTGAGATTGGTATTGATGATTTCACATATGTACATGACCTCAATGGTAGTGTTTCCTTCATTTATTTTCCCTCATACAAGTGATATTCCATTATGTAGCTCATACGCACACGTAATACATGTCATATATATGTAACACATGTCATATATATGTGTGTGACACATGTCATATATATGTAACACATGTCATATATGTGTGTGGTGTGTGTGTATCCTTCCATCATTATACTTGGGTTTTTGAGGAAGGAAGTTGGGTTATTTTTTCATGTAGTTTGGATTATATTTATTTGGCTTAATTATAGTTTGGATTTGGGTTATGTATGTATAGAGTTACATATGGTTTGGATTTAGATTATTTGGGTTATTTTATCAGATAGTGTTCCTTAATTTATATTTAAACAGTTTACCTACAAAATATAATAACGAAGATAGAGGGTGAGAGAAAATGAGGTAGGGACTATAGATGGTTCTTAATTCTAGAAGTGCCATAGATTGCATATTCTTCCACACCCACCTTTATGCCTCATAGTTTAATAAAATCCTATAACTGTTTTCCTGCTGCAAACTGTGATTTTGGAGAAAAACGGCTTCAAATTTTCCTAAATCTTAAATGTGTTGAGTCAGCTTGACTCTATTATGCGTGCATTTGTGAGTTGCTGCATGATGTGTATGTGCAATATTTAAATATGCATAATTATACAATTTGTGTTCTATACACTCACTCTAGAAGGAAAACGGAAGATAAGGGAAACATCACTCACAGGGGGTAATTGTATGCCAGAGACTAGATTCATCATTTTACATTTTATTGGTTCTCATATTAAAGCCATCAGTACCAAATGATAACCTCAATGTTGTAGATGTGGAGAAAATGAACTTGTGAGAGTTTAAGTAATTTGTTCAAGGTCACAAATACAGAGAGCGCTAAACTATTTTAAATCTAAATCTACTTCCACATGGTTCTAAAGACACTGACTCATTTATTTGGGTGAAGAGCTCATTGTAAACTTAAAATGCTTAAGCTGCTTTATACCAGATCTTCTGTAATTAAATGGAAAAGCCTTTTTGAAGAAAAGATAGCAGCAGCTATGCTCCTATCACCCAGAATTAGCAGCTGTTAATATATTTGCATGTATGCTTTCTGTGTGTTTGCTCTTTTGAATGTGGATTTTGATGAAAAAAATATTTCTATTTACTTTTATAAAATAGAAATGTTTCCAAAAAATTAGCGATGCATAAAATTATAGAAAAGAAAATTTAAACAATCACAGTAATTCCCACACTATTAAATCTTAGGGGTTTATAACTCTAAATCTCTTTCTTTGTCTATGTGATAGAGAGGAAAGAAAAAGAAAAGGAAAGTGAGAGAAGAAATATATTACGGTCAAGAGAAAAAAAAAGACAGATGTAGACATTAACTTTATGAAAATGAAATCATATCAAAATACTATATTGAAATTATCAAATTGGATATGATTTGACTATTATATAATTTAAAATGAAATAAACCTGATAAGATGAACAAAATTAAATTGCTCCTTCACCATGGGTGATATTATTTACTAAAAGATCCTTGTACATTAAAATTAAAAATACTATAGGACAGTGAACATTACAGTTTTTTTTGTGTGTGGTGCTAGAATTGAACTCAAGGGCATTCTACTTCCAAGCTACACCTCCAACCATATTTTATTATTTATTTGGAAACAGTGTCTTGCTAAGTTGCTGAGAACCTATCTAAGTTGCTGGGCTGGCTTCAAACCTGAAATCCTCCTGTCTCAGTTTCCAAAGTACTGGGATTATAGGCATGTGCCACTACACACAGCTCATTTTAGTTATTTTAATGCTGTATTCTAATTATAACCCATAAAATAACTATTTGAAAAGAAGTTACAAGGGTTCTCCATTCTTCCTACTCTCTAATTTGTGTGATAGTGTATTTATGGTGTATATGCTTGTATATGTTGTTTATAACCCTGAAAAATATTTTTAAAATACTATGCTTTTTATGTTTTCTATAGTCATAATTTACAGTTTTATTTATCTTTATGCTTTATTTTTGTTTGGTACCGGGGACTGAGACCAGGAACATTCTATCTCTGAGCTACACCACCAACTTTCTGCTGAGCTATACTAACTTCTGTAATATAATGAGCAGCACATCATAGAAAATATCTAGAGTTTTGAGGGAACCTAGGAGATTCTACCTCTGACCCATATTCCCAGCCATTTTTATTTCTTATTTTGAAACAAGTTCTCACTAAGTTGCTAAGAGTCTCACTGAATTACTAAGGCTGTCCTCAAACCTGGCCTCCTGTATCAGTCTCCCAAGTACCAGTATTACAGGAATGTGTCACCATGCCCAGTACTATTTATTTCTGGGTTGTTTCTTTTGATTTTATGTTTAATTGGTGAGACAATTCAAGCAAATGAGCTTCCATGCTCATTCAGTTTTTCAGCAATTGAATGTTGCTTTTATAATTAAAAAAACCACTTTGTCCAGGTTTAATATTCTTGAGTGTTTCCTCCTTTCTCTTAAAACTCTAGATATTTTCTGTTGATGTGCAGCTCACTGTATTGCAGAATTGAGTATATCTCAGCAGAAAGTTGAGAAGAGCCTAATTTTCTTACATATAGGTGATGTTTTGTCAGACTCTAAGGGCCTAAAGAATTCCTTTAGTATCCCAAAGTTTGACAATTTATCTAACACACATATTGGTTTTGTAATTTTATTATCCTAAAACACCATGTATTTTTTTGATCCATGTTCTCATGTTGTGTTTCTTTTCAGCAATATTTCTTATGTTATATTAAGTTGCTTTTCTGTTCTTTGTTTTACTTTAAGAATACCAAATACCTTATGCTGAGTCAACACATCTCTCAAGTCTATTAACTTCTGATTGTTTTACCCTGTCGTTTTCATCTGCATGCACTATGATTTTCCACGTGTTAGTAATTTGTTTAGAATATATGAATAAAATTTTATATATATATATATTTTTTTTCAATTTGTTAGTTGCATAATTACAAACATTTGTTCCCTATTGGGTTTACTTCAGTCTTGAACTTACATTTTTGTCGTCTTTGATTGTTATAATACATTCTGTTCAAAAGTAATTTTATTCAATTTAAGTTCTTTCTGAGTTATTTGATGACATGACAAAATTGTAAAGGATGTACTCTATATTATTTGAATCTTGTTTTCATGGTACTTTCCATTATAGCCATGTTTTGTTTCAAGTTTTGGTTGTAGATTTTATATATGTTTTTTCACCTTAATTACTTTGTAGTGATGAGAAATTGCAATTTTTTTTTTTTTTTTTTTTTT
>PVLC010000831.1:0-45232 GCA_004027655.1 Graphiurus murinus
CATGATTTTGTTCTTCTTTATGGCTGAGTAAAATTCCATTGTGTACATATCCCATAGTTTTGTAATCCATTCATCTGTCGATGGACATCTTGGCTGCTTCCATAGTTTGGCAATTGTGAATTGTGCAGCTATAAACATAGATACACATGCGTTGGTCTGATAGTTTGGTTTCCGTTCTTTTGGGTAGATACCCAGAAGTAGTATTGCTGGATCATATGGTAGGCTCATTCCCATTTGTCTGAGGATCCTCCATACTGTTTTCCAAAGTGATTGCACTAGTTTGCAATCCCACCAACAATGTATTAGAGTTCTCATTTCTCCACATCTTCACCAGCAGTTGTTGTTGCTCGTGTTTCTGATGATTGCCATTCTGATTTGGGTTAGGTTAAATCTCAAGGTGGTTTTGTGAATATTATATCTTATTTAAGATATAATTCATGCCACCAGTTAATGAACTTTGTGTATTAATACCTCAACTTTTACTTCTTTTTGCTAGAAGGCTTATTAAAGGAGATATCAGTTATGCTAGCAAAGTGCTTCTTTCTGTATTTGTGTTGTACTGAGGTTGGTCTCACAGAACACCAGATTGTCTTTCCCCACAATCTGCAGGAGAAGTGAAGTTGGCTGATAAGGGAACATCAGTCTCAGAAATATGCCCCTGAAGAGGACCAAAGTCAAGTGCAGGGTCTTCTATTGTCTGGGCTGCTGATTAGAACCAGTTTTGACTTCAGAGGTGTGGGAACATGGCATGCAAAGACCACTGATGTTTAAAAATGAGATTATGAGGCTGAGACCTGAGGATCTGGGTTCGTGGCCAGCCTCAGCTACCTAGTGAGGCACTCCGCAACTTAGTGAGACCCTATTTCAAAATAAAGAATAAAAAATAGGACTGGGGGGATAGCTTGGAGGTAGAATGCCCCTGAGTTCAATCCCCAGTACCACACACAAAAAAATGAGATTATTATTTCAAAAGCATCTAGTCAGGAATGTTGCCCCACACCTGTAATCCCACTACAGGGCGATAGGTTGGAGGTCAGTCTTAGCAACCTAGCAAGACCCTATTTCAAAGCAAAAGTTGAAAAGGACTGGGGGTATATTTTGGAAGTAGAATTCTCCCGTGTTCAATAACCAGTACCCCCCCCAAAAAAGAAAGCTTCAAAATGTAGAAGTTTCGTCATTTTATTAAAAAATATACAGATTATTCATTAATATCTTTGAATTTTTACCTCCTTTATGATTTTAATAAAGTTGTGTTATATATTATGATTGTTCTTATTGCAAATTCAGGAAGTATAACTTTACTCAATTTGAAATTTCTTACCTAAAAGCAATCTACATATCAAAGTAATCCATAAATGAAAATTTTCTTTCAAAGCCTATTGTGGAAATCTTCTTCAAAGCCTAATAGACTAACTTGTACACTAAATTTACTTATTCTAAGAAAATTTTGATTCATTTTAATTGCATATCTAGTGGAAATAAGCATAATGCTTATCACAGACATTATAAACAATTATAAACCAGAGCTGAATTGTAATGACTGATCTCCCTTTTGAATCATCTTCTTTAAAAAAAACAAAACTCACAATCCCATTTGCATTACATATCTCAATTTCTCAATCATTCCATGTTAGGGATAAGTAATTAATGAACTAACTTATTTTATATTCAAACTTTCAAAAATAGATAAGATTGAGAAATATTTGAGTTTTATTTTTAACTGAAAGTAATGCCGTCATTGGGAACTCAATACTTCAAATGGATAGAAAGCATTTCAGAAATAAAACTTTTAAGCACCTCGTCTCCCCAGGGTCCCTGTATTTCAGTTACCTGCTCACCTAGCAGGATGTTGATATCAATAGGGCAGGCAGGCTCTCTGTGATGACATTTCTGTCAAACATGAGTCACATATTAGAGAGCGGCTCCATAAAATGACATCTCATAATGATTCTGTAGCTGTCTTAATTTGTAAAGTAAGTGCAGTCTCCAATGTCCACAGGATAAAACTGCCTTATAAAGCATTTCTCAGCACCTTCCCCACTGTTAAGTGACAAACAACTGCATGAAGAGCTATACCACATCAAAGAAATGAATAGTATAGATAGCCCTTAATCCTTAACAAGAAACCTTGATACAAAATTAAAGATGCTCAGAATCTAGTCGAGGGAACCCTGAAATATTGTGACTCCTAGATGGTCTTCTGACTATTTGTACAAATATTGTTGAGCGCTCTCCTTCCTGGAAAGAACCAATTTTTCTTTATCATAGCAACAAGTAGCCTGCAGAAAAAATGTTTCAAGACATTCCAACAAGTATATAAAACTCCCTTTTGTAACCAGAAAGCCAGCCAATGAGAAGTGACCCATTGTTTCTAAAGCCAACCAATTAGCAGCAGGTAATAGATATATTTCTGCAATAGACACAAAGATATATTTTTGCAAGTCAGCTAATCAGCAATGGTGTCATTTAAATAATGTCCGTTTCCTAGCTAGAAAAAAAAAATCAACCAATCCTCGAATATTTCTGCTTCTTAAGCCCATCAATTCTTGACTACTGCATTTCAATAGCCCTTCTATAAGATTACTTCTCTGCTTTCTCAGAAAGGTGACCTTAAAGATATAACTGTTGCTTGTTTAGCAACCACTGCATTTAGAGTTAGTGTTGAGTATTGATTGGAAAACTCTTATGTCTACAATTTTGATTGGTCAAAGGGAAAGTTGTATCACTGGGCTCTTTAAAAATTAATATGATGGATTTTCAACAAGTAAAGGCATTTCTATTTCTCTGATAGTAAAAAAAATCTAGAAGTCAGAGGAACTAGGCTGGTAAAGGGATAAATGAGATAATCAAAGGCCCAAGCTCCTTCTATTTTTCTGCTCAATCATTAATGTCAACATCTTAGAAAGAGAGGAAAATGAAACCAGGTGTGGTGGTATATACCTGTAACCCTTGTACTTGGGAGGCTGAGACTGGGGGATAGCAAGTTTGAGACCAGCCCCAGCAACTTAGTGAGACTCTCAGCAACCAAGGGAAGCCCTGCTTCAATAGGGCTGGGGATGTAGCTCAGAGGTAGCATGCCCCTGGGTTCAATCCCCAGTACAGGAAGGAAGGAAGGAAAGAAGGAAGGAGGGAGGAAGGAAAGAGGGTGGGAAGGAAGATGAAAAAATGAAAGAGAGAGAGAGAAATGGATTAAGATAGGCATCTAGTAACAATTTCTGAAATATTATATTGGCTGAGGCTGGGGCTTTTGTTTTTTTACTTATATTCTGGTTAAGTTTTCAGTCCTCTGACTTACTAGTTGCATGACATTGGAAAAATGAACTCCTCCCTGAAACTTAGTTTTTTCTATAAAAGGATCCACCATAGAGACCTATAGTAAGAACCAATTAAATACCACACATAAAACATTTAAACAAGAACTGAACAGTTAAGATTGGTATTGCTATTGCTATATAAATCTACTTATATTCACTGCTGTTTTTTTTTTGTTGTTGTTGTTGTTTTTTTTCTCAGAAAAGTAGCAGCACGGATAACATGAGTTCTGGTGAGTTTTCTATGCAGAAAAGACAGAATATCAAATGAAGTTATTTTTTGCCCTGCCAACATTGGCTTATAACTTTAAAAATAGTGACTGAAAATTGCACTGGGTTATATTTATAAGAAGTAAGCATGAATCGGGTTTTATCTTCCCTTAGCTTGCTTCTCCAAGTGTTCACATGTAAAGCAATCTAGTCTAAACATGGCAAAAATTATTGAATGGTTCTACTTCAAAAACAAAACAAAAATCAGCCCACATTTGATGAAAGTTCATGAACCTTGGCAAAACTTTGGTTGAACCTGTCTGAGTTTCAGGTTTATTTGACATTGAAACCAGGTGAGTCTCAGATTTTGTTATGAATGTTTCACAAAGTTCTACAGATGAAATGTGATTTGTGCAGTAAGAAATATTTGATACCTACCTGTTGCTAAATCTTCTTCAAATTTTCTCAGTACTTGTACCTGAATTTTATGTTTATCAGCCTGAAGTCTATAATTTTCAGAACAAATTCTTCTTATATTTTTTTTAAAAGTTTATCACTGGGAACAGGGAGAAACATTCTAATACAATAAGTATCTTTTCATTTTAAGGTATTTGACAACTCCCAGAAATTCACTCTTCCCCTAAGAAGGATATACTGTGTATCTGTATGTCCCTATCATGCTAAACTTCATTATCATGTGAGAGTACAATGTACCAATAAAAGCATATTTTTAAAAATGAAGGATATTATTGAATAAGAGTTCTTTCCTTTTAACCAATCTGAAATAAAAGTAAAATTTATTTAATATTTTTAATCTTTATACTTAGAATTCTGTATTTATTAGTCTCATGCTTATCAGCTCCAGTTTGGGGTAGTTACTACTTATTAACTCTAAACACAATGACTTTAATTTTACACATTCTGGATTTCTTGATAACTATCATACTAATAGTTTACTGAAATAGATTTTCTTATTTTAATAAAAAATAGAAACAATGATAATAATACCATGATACATATTCTGATTTGTTCAATAATACTGTGATGTATATACCCAAGCACAAACATTATTTTACTTTGTAATAGTTAATTTTTTATATCAGTGAGAATGAACTAGTGACAAAATCCCTGTGGATATAGGTCGCATAATTGTGTCAGGTGAGTCTATAAATTTTCAGGGGTTATAAAATTCCCCATTTTTAGGTAATATGATATAGAAAGAAAAGCATGCATAACTAATTTAATAGCCACTCAACAGGGACCTCTCCTGTTACAAAATGCATGATAAAAAGGAGAGGGGATCATTTAAAGCCCTTAAAAGTCTTGTAACATGAAATCTCTGTAAAAAAATAAATCAGTTAGGGATGAAACTATCCAATACAAAATGTACATGTGCTAAGAAAATAGTCTAAAAGCAAGGACAACATTGGTTTGATCAGGTTCCTCAAGGAAGTTCTTTGCCTCATTACAAACTGTGCCTGTATTTGTGTACTTTTTAAAATGATACATCCTAAAGCTTTTTCTTGAAGAAAATATATCGACAGAAAAGTAAATCATGTAAAGTGTGATGCTCCAGGAACTTCCAAACAGTGAACAGTCCGGCATAGCAAGGAGCAAGAGACATGCAATGTTACTGACGCCGTACACGGTCGCCTCGAGCCCCTTCTAATTATCCTTCATCTCATCTTGGAAGGACAGCCATGGATTTGATTCTTAACTTCACAGCCAGCGTTAGCTTTGTCTGCATTTGAAATGAACAAATGTGGCATCCTGCAGTGTGAGCTCACTTGGCATCTGACTTCTTACCCTAACCAGGAAGGCTTTGCTTCCCCCATGTTTGGAGGATAGCATGATTTTCTTATTCTTCTTCTATAGTACTCCATAACTTATTTCTCTGTTCCATTGTTGGTGGATGTTTGGGTCATCTTTGGATATGTGTGTTTATAACTCCGTCGCGCGTGTCCCTAGAATAGAATTGCTCTGTCGTGAAGTTGTGAAGCAGGGGGAACACTGCCATGCAGTCCCGTTGATTGATAAAAAGTGGTTTTGGCCACTTTCCTTTCCATGTAGTACAGACATGCTTCCTGCTCTGTGTCCTCTCTTGCATGGGCTACAATTGTCATCTTATCCAACTTGACAGGAGGTAACAGTAGTTCTTTGTGCTTCTAATTCGAGCTCTTTTCGTACATTTATTGACCATTAAGACCTTCTCTGTTGTGTGATGCCTGTTCATCTTTTGCCTGCTCTCTTTAGTAGGTTGGCTAATTTTAGGGTAATTTCATAAATTCCAAATATGAGCCCTTCGCCAGAAATATGAGTTAGAAATAGCTCCTCCACTTGCTTGCTACTCCACTCTCTGAAAGCTGTTTCTGATGATTGGAAGTATTTAATGTAGGCCAATTAATCAATATCCTATTTATGGTGAAAGTGCTTCTATATCCCATGTGTTTCTTCGATTCAGATGAAACAAACTTATAATCCCCCGATGTTTTAAGCACGTGGGCAGCGAGGTTGCTACTTCTGCTAGGCAATTATCAAAAAGACCCAAGTGTCTTTAGAAGGAGAGAAATAAAATCAACATTGTACTTTACTTTTTCATGTAGTTTTATTGGTGCAATGTAATTATGCATCATAACAAGATTCAAAGTGACACAAACATACGCATACATCTCCTTCCCTCCTCCTTCCCCATACAAGTTAATAAGATTGTTAGTGAAACCGTGCATGCATGTAACCTTATTTGAACTGTTCCCTTCCTTAATTCGTATTTTTCCCTTCCCTATTTCTCTTCCCTAATTCCCTTCTACTCTTTTACTATTTTTTCTCCTCACTTGACTAATGACTGCTTTGCTTCCTATTTTTGTCCCAGCTTTCACGTCTGAGAGAAAACACCTAACACTGCATTTTAAAAAGAATAAGTAGTGATGCTGACCAGGATGGATTTGCAGCAGGTAAATCACTTATAACTTTCTGCAGTCACTTATGTGAGAGATAGCAAGGCTTACAGCCATGGATAGGGAGGAGAGAATGTTTTCCAGGGAAGTCTAGACAATTAAAATTCCTTAGCCTTTTCTTAGAAAGGGAGAGAGCAAAATCCTGAATGACTTCTGTGTAGCTAGCTTGAATGATTAATAGCAGAATCATCAGGTGAGACCAGGGGCCCGTATTTTGAAGGGTGGATTTGGAGACAGTTTAACTGAGGCTGTATGGAGCATGAAATACTTGTGGGATTTTCCTGTGGCGCTATCTTGGGCATGTTTGAAGTCACACTCTGGGTCACTTTTTTTTCCTCTCCTTTTGGTTTCTGTTCATTTAAAAAATATTGTATGTTAAATTGGTAACAAGACCAAAGGAATGGCAAAAATGCTCTCCTACCCCCTTAGAAGAATGTGGGATCATGAAAGCTCATGGCCCAGGAGCCTGCTGCTTGGGTCTCGCTCCTGGTGTCCTGTGCCCGCTCAGACCTCCTGGGTGGCCAGACTCAGGATCCATGGCTCAGCCACAGGTTCTGGTCCCATGTTTGTTTGTTTTGGGTTTTTTTTTTTTTTTTTTTTTTTTTTTTTTTTTTGCAGTACTGGGGATTGAACTCAGGGATATTCTACCTCCGAGCTATACCTCCAGCCCTATTTTTTATTCTTTATTTTGAAACAGGGTCTCACTAAGTTGCAGAGTGCTTTACTAGGTAGCTGAGGCTGGCTGCGAACCCGGATCCTCTGGTCTCAGCCTCCCAAATGCTGGGATTACAAGCACGCGCCACCACCCCCGGCTCCCAAGTGGTTTTTGAGTCTGAACAATCAATAAATCCTGGATACTTTGGCGCACTGGAAGGCCCTGGCCTCGTGCTCAGCCAGGTCTGCTCTGCTGCCTGGTTAACATTTCTGCTCCTTCCAGGTCTGTGTGTCTTGATGAGTCTGTTCCCAGAATGGCTCAATATCAGCCCCGTTCTTTTTGGCCTCTCCATTGGGATTAGGTTCCTTCTGAATTGGAAAGCCCTTTCAAGAAGTCTCAACTGAACATTTGCCTGTATACAGATCCCCTACTATGCCTCCCTGCCCCCTGTCTACTCTTTACAAACCCCGGTCTTGACTGTTTGGAATCTTTCATGTGGAACCCATTTCTACGTCACTTGTTTGGACTCTTTAGCCCTGGCAGTGTGGTAGTCCATTAAAACCAATCCCCAAACAAAAAAACAACCAAAAATCATAACACTTGCACCAAGACTCTAAGTTTAGAGAGAGCCACCCAGCATCATTAGCAGGATTTGTTCATTTAGTATATCAACACTGCTACGTTGAGCAAAACCAGATTTCCTGGTGGAGCTGGGCAGAGGAAGGAATTCGCTTCGATTTATACTGGGAAAAAGGTCATCCTCAAGAGAAAACTAGTGATCCCCGTAGTTTCAGAAAGTTGGATTTCTTTTTTTTTTTTTTTTGCGGTACTGGGGATTGAACTCAGGGGCATTCTACCTCCGAGCTATATCCCCAACCCTATTTTGTATTCTTTATTTTGAAACCGAGTCAGCTGAAGCTGGCCACAAACCTGGATCCTCCGGTCTCAGCCTCCTGAATGCTGGGATTACAAGCATGCGCCACCATGCCAGGCTTGGATTTCTTATTGCAATAAAAAACTATACTTCCTAGCCGGGCGTGGTGGTGCATGCTTGTAATCCCAGCACTTGGGAGGCTGAGACCAAAGGATCCGGGCTACTTAGTGAGGCTCTCTGCAACTTAGTGAGACCCTGTTTCAAAATAAAGAATAAAAAATAGGGCTGGGGGAATAGCTCCGAGGTAGAATGCCCCTGAGTTCAATAACCAGTACCACAAAAAAAAAAAAAAAAATTTCCTGACATATGTGAAATCACACACACACAGAGGAAACAAAATAAAGGATTCAGAAAAATCTGAGCACCGCTATGTGGGAACATTTTGGTGGAAAGGATGGAAGGAAAGTGGTAAATAGTTGCTTGCATTTCAGGGTTTGATGCAATCACTCCGATGGTTTACAGTAGACACGGCGCCCTTAGAACCTTAAAGGAAATGATGCCTTAGAGCCCCCCCTTTATTTCACATGCCATCCTCTTCTACCCTGCACACAACAGAGCACTTCCTGCGATGCTAATGCACAAGAATCACAAAGAGCTGGGCCCTGGATAGAGAGCTGGTGCAGGGCTGCCGCCCCGGCCTGTGCATGTCAGGTCTGCCTGACCTACCAGTGCCTTTCACCTGGCTACACAGCGGCCCTGTGGGGATGAATCCACTACACTTCTGTGTGTGTGTGTGTGTGTCTGTGTGTGTGTGGTGCTGGAGACCGAAACCTGGGACATTCTACCTCTGAGCTACACCCACAGCCCATTTTTAAAATCTTAAATTTTAAAACAGGGGGTCTCACTGAGTTGCTGAGGCTAGCCCCGATCCTGTAATCCTAATTCTCCTGTCTCAGCCTTCCAAATACTGGGATTTCAAGCTTGTGCCACGGTGCCCAGCTTACCCATACTTTGTGTGTGTGTGTGTGTGTGTGTCTGTGTGTCTGTGTGTGTGTGTGTGTTACCAGGAAATGAACCCAGGGGCATTCTGCTTCTGAGCTACACACCCCCAGCCCTATTTTATTTTTTTATTTTGAAACAGGGTCTCACTATATTGCTAAATTACCCAAGCTAGCTTCAAACCTGCTATACTTCTGTCTCAATCTACCAAATACTGGTATTACAGGCACTAGCCACCATTTCTGCATTGACCAACACTTTGAAGAAGCAAAATCAAATTCTAAAATTCTTCTGTAGAGTGCTCATTTTTAGTGGTCCAAGGATATCATCCATCATTGTACTCTAGGGTCACATTACAAATAGTTGTCTAGGAAAGTTGAGCTTACACGTCTTTTATTTTCCTTCCCTTCCCCTTTTTGCTTTCTTCACTTTAACATTTTAATTTTTTTTTATTCCTATGTTTCAATTAGCAGTAACAAGAGCTCTGAAACAAAAAAGGCTTTCAGTTTCCTCCTGAAGCCACCTCCTTCCCACAGGAAACACTTGTGGCGAGTGTCTCCCTTTGGTGTATCTGAACAGAGCCAGCCTTACACCAGTGACCCCGCTCTGGATAGTCACTTCGTGTTCTGTGTGGTTCCCAGGCAATCCGGCCAGCTGAACCTGCACTGTATGGCTCCACAGGTCAGATCGAGAAGCAGAGGTGGGCTGACCTGAGGCCTGGATCAAGGGAAGGAAGAGGGAGAGACACAAACAGTTTGGGATCCAAGGAGCCCGACAGTGTTTGGTTTGGCCTCCAAACCTGGTGGTTCAGCCACAGGAAATGTCAGCTCATTAAAGCCTTCATAAGACAGCCTCAGAAGGCAGCCACCAGCTCCTGGGCAGGACTCCCACTATCACACTGTGGGAGGGAAACAATGTGAACTGATATGAGCGTCTAGATCGTCCTTCTACAGCAGGAGAGCTCCCAGGGCTGGCTGGCTTGGCGGGATGTTAACAGAATGAATCAGATTGCCTTGGCAAGGATAAGAGGCTGCACAAAGAGGTCTCCAGCTCTGATGCCAGCACCACCTTCCAGGGATCGCCATGCACGCACGCATGCGGTCACCCTCATGCTGTGGGTGAGGTGGGGGTGGCTTGGGTTGAAGATCGCTGCTTGGCATTGGCCATGTGTAGGTGCAGGGGAAAAGTGAGTCCTGGTGGAACCAGGCAGGTTGAGTTTCCAAGATGGTTCATTTGCGAGACTCGTCACACTTGTGAATGCCGCTTGGTTTACCGTCCTCAATAGTGCATACTTTACTCCAAAGCTGAGGGCCTTTCCTAGCTCAGAGTCTTTTGTTGCACTATTTGTTGCATGAATAGCATTTTAACTTCTTCCTGGGGAAAGAAGAAGGGCACTCAGCTCTAGTGCTAGTTCCTGGGCGCCATGATGTCCCACTCCCTAGAAAGCGACAATGTGCCACATTGTAAAAGGGGCACATCTAAGAGCTGCATGAAGCTCTCTGATGGCAGGTGTGTGACTTTCATCTTATTTGGCATGCTCGATCTGCAGCTTAGTTGACCAGTTTCCACAGCCTCTGAAGTCCTGTTGCTGTTGAAACCCACAGCTAAATATGACATGAAGGAGCAAACAGAATCCACACGGTCTGTCTTCACCTAAACTTGTATGACAACCTCCTCACTGGTTGTGAAATGCGCAGCACAGGAACACAGGGACAGCAGACACATTCACTCACCGTGACGGAGTCCACTTTTGCCTCTGTTCTAGAAGGCATCCTTTATTTCTCTTGGCTTCTATCTCTTTTAATCACACCATCCTTGGGAAGCCCCGGCAGGCACAGCTAGGCATCCAGAAACCCCACAGGGAGCACTTAGAGGCAGGTCAAAGGAAAGAGTGGATGTCTGTGACCAAGCAGGGGTCTGTGGGCTCGGGCACATGACAAGTTCTCACATCCCTACCGAACCATAGTGGGTAGGGGATCCATTATCAAGTCCTCAAAAAGGCTCTATTCTGTAGAGCTTTGGTTATCACTTTAAAAGCCCTCAGAGAATCTGGACTACCCTTGACAAGGTGATCTTTTCCTCCAAGGGAAATTCATCTCCTTTATTTTCCACATGCCCACCTGTCAGGGCGACTCCCTCAGCCCCCACGTGCCCACCTGTCAGGGCGACTCCCTCAAACCCCTGATGATGGCTGGCTACTTTATCACTTCTCTCCAATAATCATGGTCTCTTGCTTGTTTATAGAGAAGGGGAGGCAAGTTAAGGATTTGGGATGTGTTAAGATGGGTGATTTACTTCATGGCACTGAGTCATAGTCAATGCCGTTCATTCCACTAACAGGATTTATGTGACTCACACTATATGTGCAAGTCATTGTGCACAGGGGAAAGAAAGGGGAATTAAGAAATAACTGAGCAACTTTCCAGGTACTACTTAAGGGGAAAACTCAGTGCATTTTCTTTTATTCACCCAAACTGTCATACTGAAGATTAAAATTGATATATGCTCCTTATTTGATAGGA
This sequence comes from Graphiurus murinus, assembly GCA_004027655.1. NCBI lineage: Eukaryota > Metazoa > Chordata > Mammalia > Rodentia > Gliridae > Graphiurus > Graphiurus murinus. The sequence continues at coordinate 11,526 of PVLC010000831.1, forward strand.
TCTATGCATTGATGGATAAGTCAAGGCTCTTAGTTGGCAGTAACAGAAATAATCTCTTGGTAATATAATTAGAAAAAATAAATCCAAGTATGTTGGATAGCTCCTGTAACTGGCAGGAAGGAGGGCCATGGAAATAGGCTCACAGGCTGAGTAGTCAGAAATGACACCATGATAATGTTGCATGATGTCCAGGATGACACCTCTCTAGCTGTGACCGAGCAGAGACACTGTGCCGTCACTGGGGCAACCTCTGGCCCTGGGTGCAGAAGAGATGCTTCTCCTTGCAGAAGAATGACTTTGTGTGGCACCTGTCTCTTTCCATCATTGGATTCTACACACAAGTCTGGAGGAAGGTGCCTGATTGATAGATCTCAATATGTGTGCACACGCCAGCAGCATGCAAGGCTGGAAAACCCGTCTATGCTACTTCAGGCTCTAAATTGGGAGATGGACATTTCTGAGAAAGAGAAAGACAGAGAGAATTATTTGCCCAAATATGAGTAGCTTAGTTCCAAAACCTCAGGGCATCTGCTGCTCTTCTTCTATTAGGGCTTGTTGCAAACTCCATGGAGAGCTTCACAGCAACAGACCCAAGTAATCCTTCTGGACAGAAGTAGCATGAGCAGCCAGAATCAGATAGGGAAACTTCTTTTGTTCTGAGGTCAACTAAAAGTGAGTAGCTTTCGTGTCACTGCATACATGGTCAGAGAAACACATCCAAGTGAGGCACATACCCCTTCCTAAATCTGAATCCTTAATCTGAAGACATCACCCAAATGCCTTGCCTCTTTTTTAGAGGCAGAAGTATAAAGCTCAGTGCCTTACCCTTTACTAGAAAGGGAAGACATATATAAAGTCTCAGACTGCTCAGCCTGGTGTCACTACGATCTCATTGATATCATCTCTACTTACAGTCTTAGTACTTTTTCATCTTAGATTTTGGCATTACTTCTTTCCAGTTGTTGCATGAGGATGCTTTCTGTCTTGATTGCTGAGTTGTCTCAGGGCTCTCCTTGAGGAGTCTGTCCTCCTGCTGCTCCTGCTCCAGTGCCATCCTTGGCAGTGTGCAACTTCCCTGCTTTCACAGAGCTTCTGCTCTTTAGGGTGGTAGATATCGTGTGCACTTCACAGAGAATAAAGTTATGGGTACAAGTAGATGCATGCAGAATTGGTCGGCAGGGACAAATGGTCTTGCAGACAAGGTAGCATTTGAGCAGAGCCATGAAATAGAGAGAGAAGCATCAATTTGCATTTATGCAGACTGAGTTAACTCGGAAAGGGCTACCCACCAATGTGGACTCAGGAACCTGGTGACCCAGTGACCACTGCCAAGCACCTCTCATAGTTACAAGGTCACACGTTGGGAACATTATCAGCTTTTCTCCTCTGCCTTAAGAACTGAAGTCTTTGCTCCATTACTTGGCCTCTGACATACTACAATTTTGGTTTCCCCATTGAAATCCCCAATTTAATTACACAGACTCCCACCAGCATCTCTGGCCAGCATTGAACAACCATGTTCATCCAGCTCTTTTAACTCTAATCAGTTTCTAACATGCTCTGAAGGCCAATCACAATGTCAAAACTCAGAGGAAAAGGGTTATACATTTTTTTTTTTTTTTGGTACTGGGGATTGAACTCAGGGGCATTCTACCTTCAAGCTATACCCCCAGCCCTATTTTTTATTCTTTATTTTGAAAGCGGGTCTCACTAAGTTGCAGAGTGCCTCACTAGGTAGCTGAGGCTGGCCGCGAACCTGGATCCTCCGGTCTCAGCCTCCCAAATGCTGGGATTACAAGAGTGCACCACCGGCTGGAAAAGGGTTATACATTTGAAATAACAGTTTGATTCTATAATTATACATGTGCACACACTCTGGAAGATACATGTGGGGATAGATTCTTAAGGAACCAGACCAAGTAGGGGAGATCGTGATTCCAGATGGATCCACAGTTTTCAATAAAAATGTGCCTTTGTCAGAGTCTAAGTTCAGTATGTGAGCTCAAGCAGCCAATAGTGGTTCTTACTCGCCCACCAGACTGCTTTTAATATACCTGGACTCAGCAGTGATTTGCACTGCAAAAAGTGGATGTCTGAAATTCCTTGGAATTCTAGAAAAGAATCCAAACACATATGGAATTCTATCCAGTGGAGTGTGTGTAGCACATGCAATGCAGCTGCAAATCTCTACCATTTCCCCTCTAGAAGGTTCTGAAGCCTGTCCTTCTAGCCTTTGAGAAGTAGATTCTTAAGAGACTTATTGTTATTTTATTGTCATATATGTGAGTGTATATTATGTGCAGATTTTCAATACAGACATGAATTACAATATTGTGTGATGAATGCTCTCATTCCTAAAAATTCCTTGTATCAGAAAACTAGAAACAACTACATCACAATATTATCCCATAATGCACTTCAATAAGGAAAAATAAAATCAATGTGGAAAACTAACTCTTTAAAAACTGGTGAAGTTTCTTCTGATCACATTTTATATGCCTTAACACTCTCAAGATAAAACAAATAATTGATTTTCATTTTGAAAAATCATATGAATTGAAGAAATTGCCATGGCAATGATTGTTAAGGTATTATAACGAATGAATCACTAGCCTATAAACAACCAACTTTCAAAATGTCTGTTTTAAGACAGACTTATAAGCACTGAAATTCTAAATGAACTTATTGGAGCACTAAGAAATTAAGTATAAAAATGAAATTTCTGATAAACCTGTTTCTTGAATCTGTCTGACATTATTTGACGTGTCACTTCTACTGTGGTTGCTTCAGGAATTTACTATTGGGATGCCCATTTGACAAGGTCATACCCCCCATACCACGTCAGACACTGAGAGGAACACATAAGCCACCTACGTCCAAAGTCCTCCCTGCCTTACAGGTTCTTTCCATTATTTTGAATCTTTCGGACTATGTCTTTTTTGTTTGTTTGTTTGTTTGTTTTTGCTGTTCTGCATTCTCAATTTGTCACCACATCCCCTGTTTTCTGCATGGTTTGGGATCTGCAGCTGTAATCGTTGCACACTATGCCAATACTCCATTTTTCTCTTGACTATTCAAATGGATTCCTACTCAGCACACAGTCCTGACTCTTTTCCTGTCTGTTCAATGTTATCTCCTCCAAAAATCTTTCCCGTAATCTCCCCATTGCCATCTCCCCATTGCATTACCCCACCAATGGGCAAGTAATCTCCTATGCTGGGTCATCAAGGAAATCAACAACTTCTCTTTATTCTTTAATATGGTTTCTTGCTTATCAAGAATGTGTGTCTGCCATTTCTTATGGTACTTTGTGAGTTTGGAGGTGTTTATGTTCCTGTTCTTCCTTGACCCTACTTGAGATAGTGTTTCTCCTTGACTTGATCTACTTGAGTTCTTAGGATAGAGAACGACCTGACTTACCTGTTCTCATTCCCTGCCATCTGCAGTGTGCACTTGAGTTCCCCACACAGCACATGAAAATCCCTCAGTCTTTTTTGTATGTGAGCAGGCTATGTCTGCCACTCAAAGTTGTCACTTTCCTAAGAATAGGTCTTTCCCATCTTTTTTGATACTTGAGACTGAATTCAGGGGACATTCTATCTCCAACCTACATCCCTAGCCCTGTATTTTTAAAAATTTTTTAAAAATTTATCTTTCAAGCCGGGCGTGGTGGCGCACGCTTGTAATCCCAGCATTTGGGAGGCTGAGACCCGAGGATCCGGGTTCTCGGCCAGCCTCAGCTACCTAGTGAGGCCCTCCGCAACTTAGTGAGACTCGGTTTCAAAATAAAGAATAAAAAATAGGGCTTGGGGTATAGCTCGGAGGTAGAATGCCTCTGAGTTCAATCCCCAGTACCGCAAAAAAAAAAAAAAAAAAAAATTATCTTTCATTTTGAAATAGGGTCTCGCTTAGTTGCTAGGGTCTTGCTAAGTTGCTGAGGCTGGCCTCCAGCCTGTGGTCCTCCTGTCTCAGCCTCCCAAATACTGTGATTACAGGCATGTGCCTTCATACGCAGCTCAGATGTCTCCCATTTATTTTTATCATTCTCATAATTTTTCATATATATCTAATATTGAAAATATAATAATCACACCTCATTATGCCACCCTAGAAATTGTTATTCTAGTATTTAATGTAAACCCAGAGTTAATAGATGACCTTCAGAAAATCGATAATATCCCCTCCCCAAGACTGAATTCTGCAACAAAAATTGTTAGGAGTCACTGATGTATTCTAACAACAACAGCTTTGCAACTGAAGAAATTAAATTCAAGGTTAAAGAGTTAACTTGCTTGAAGACAATAGACATTTTCAATTCTTGTTCTTTTCCACTTCTAAACTCATTTTCACATAGTCCTGGAATATAAAATTCCACTGAAAGTCTCCAAAGTCCATTTTGTTGCCTGCCTGCAGGCAGAATTTGTCATAAAAATCCCAGGAGATGCAACCCATGATACCATTTAAGGTCTTCTGGGAAAGGAGTTTCAAAACTGTCCTTCAGTTTACTTTCACACAAACAGTCTCTTACAGCAACCACTGCATAACATTACTTCTTTTTATTATTTCCTAAAGCATGCATATACATATTCTCATTCATTTCTCTCTCTCTCTCTCTCTCTCTCTCTCTGCCTTCTATTTAGGAGAAGATCAAGTAAATCTATAATTTACCTTACTAGCACTCTCCACCAATATTATTTCCACTTAAGATTCCTTTGAATATAAAAATTAAATAAAAACAATACAAATTAGGTTTTGTTATGTTTTTGTTTCATAAAAAAAAAAAACCCAGATTGATAAACTCATAGTCTTCCAGAAACCCTTCAGCCAAAGCAACAATTTATTTGTGCTGTAAACATGCCAAGTGTATCCTCTTTGTGTGGTTGGAATAGAAAATGAAAATCCAGGCCCTGACCTAGGCTTATTGAGAAATAAGCACAGCAGGACAGCTGTGGACAATCAGCAACATCCCTGAGCCCTCCTGGAGGGCAGAGGGCTTCGGGGGCCGGGTGAGCATGATTTTCCTTCTCCAAGGCTCAGTGCCCCCTCCTGTTCAGGACTCCTGGGTTTTTCTCACAGCCCCTAGGCATTTTGCCCCTGCTCTGCAGAAAGGGTAGAGATTCTGAGCGATCTGCACTTCCTGGCTTCCCTTGAAACCATTTCAAATCATTCCTGTTTCTGTCTCCAATGTCTGTGGGACAGGAAAACAGTAGAAGAGGTGGAAAGTGATGGGTAGGATTGTAAACTCATCTCCCCAGAGGACGAGTCCTCAAAACAATGTTCTACAGCCCGGATGGCCATTTGTAGGTGTATCGATGTACTGATGCACAGAATCACAGGCGCTGAGTCTAAAGCAGAAAACCAGGTTGACTTTTCTTCAGCCTGAATTATTATTTATGTTATTAGGGCAAGGGAAGGGGAATGAACCCATCAATCAAGTGTGAGCCCCAAAGCAGAGGGCCAAAGTCAAAACAAAAAAAAACAGAACAAACAATTTAGCAAGTGCTCAGAGTCTAGGAGCCTATCCAGATGACAGAGATGAGGCAGTTCAAAGGGGGAACTGGAGCTTGACCTGCAACAGCATTGACGGAAGCACTGTCAACACGGATGGCTGGACCGTGGGTACCAGACAGGGGTTGAATAAGAGCTGGCAAGGGCAGATGGTGGGAATAAAATCACGTTCCCCTCCAGTGGGCTTTACAGGCAAAGCGAAAAGTGCTTGAGCAAGAACAAAGCATGCTTGTTCAGTTCCAAGAGGAGGCTCCTCTTTGAGAGCCCTGCCACCTGCCTTCCTAGGAAATTGTTCAAGGTCAGCCCTGTTGCACACCCGGAAGACTGTCTTTATCTGAAAACAACCTCGCACTGTGGAGGGCGTGGGCAGCAGGGCACTGGGTTTTCACAGGATTTTTCTCGGTAGGGGGTGTAAAAATAGTCCTTTTCCTGGTTCAGCGACACTGGGATGGAGCAAAGTGGCTGGCTGGATGCTTGTGATCTCAGAATTATACATTCTCATAATTTCAAAATATCCTTGGTTTGATCTGAAAAAGGGACACAGAGAAATCTAGTATGAAGAGGTCGTCTGCTTTTAGATCATTCTTTCTGGTCCTTGTGCACAGGGGAGAAGTCTTTTTCTAAAAGAAAGTCAAAAGGCATTATCTATTCTTCCTCAAGCATCAGTTGCCACTATAGTATCCAGAAAGTTAGTTGCAAAAAGGAGCAAGGGGCGGGGCAGGATGAGGGTGTGCTTAACCCCAAAGCCCGGTGACAAAGATACAGATGAACCCAAACAAGAGGGCAAGGATTTTGTTAGGATTTGAAAGAAAAGGGTCATTTCTTCAAAACACAAGAGCACACCATGTTCCTGGAATCGCTCAGGATATTTTTGTAGTCTTTGTTGATCCATGTGCATCATTTCTCTGAGTGTAAAATACCGAGACTTCCTCTTTGAACTTGAGTAGATTACATAGCATGCCCGGAGGTCAGTTAAACCTTAAAATTGTCAACTAGCGTCCTCTAATGAAATGGATTGATATAAGCCATTTGTAAATTCAGCAGAAGTGCTGGGTGTGGTGGCCCATGCTTGGAATCCTAGTATCTGGGAGGCTGAGACAGGAGTATCACAGGTTCAAGACCAGCCTCAGCAAGTAGCAAGACTCTTAGCAACCTAGTGAGACCCTGTTTGAAAATAAAAATTCAAAAGGGCTGGGGGTGTAGCTCAGAGGTAGAATGTCCTTGCATTTCAATCCCTAGTAACACACACACACACACACACACACACACACACACACACACACAAATAAAAATTAGCAGAAAGAAAATTATTTGACAAATTTTATACACAGTTAAAATTTTCTACTTCATTAAAGCTCAGGTACTAATATAAAAATAAATATGTTCTACTTTTTTATACATTGAAGATGAATTGATTATTTTTATAGAATAAAGCATACATTTTCAAATGAAGCTTTACTTTTAAGTTTAACTATTACCCTCTAAATGTCTTTGATTTCTAGCCTTTTAAAATAATGACCATTCTAGAAAAAATTATTATACTCATATTGAATAAATTAAAAGAAAATTTAAACTTTCCATGTAACATAATGATTCAAGAGTTAAAATGGGGGAAGATAAACAAAGTGATTTAGAAGGGATGCTTAAGAAACAAAAATGATAGAAGAAAAGAAATGACGCAGCAGGGTGTAGTGGTGTATGCCTGTCATCATCCTAGTATTTGGGAGGCTGAGACAGGAGGCTTACAGGTTTGAGGACAGCCTCAGTAACTTAGCAAGACCCTGTTTCAAAATAGGAGTATCCCTTGGAGGAAGAATGCCCCTGGTTTCAATCCCTAACTACAAAATAAAGAAAGTAAGATAGGAATGAAGAAGGAAGAAAGGAAGGAAGGAAGGAAGGAAGAAAGGAAGGAAGGAAGGAAGGAAGGAAGGAAGGAAGGAAGGAAGGAAGGAAGGGAGGGAGGAAGGAAGAAAAAAACAAAAGAAGAAATGATGCTCTCATGGCTTTCGCAAGCAGCTCATGCTCCTAAAATTACAACTATGCAAATGAATTATTATAAGAAAATAATAGCAAGATAAATACAAAACTATGAAAGTAATAGCATATTCAGAAGCTTTTGCATAGCCTGACAACCAAAGAAGACGAAGGAAGCCCTTCTTATCTTAAAAGATACCCAAAGAAAAATTGGCACACATGAAAAATGACCTTATTGTGTTACCTCTCTGTTTAATGGCCTAAAGATAGTAAACATTATTTTCAAAAATCCTCTATTAAAGCTTGATAAACCCACTCATTTTTTCTCTACAGCTTATTCCTATTAAGCAGGTTGAAGAATCGATTTCAAGGCACAGTTCATTTCACACGTCTCCCATGCTCTCTGAAGAAAAGAACTTGAAGGAACAAGAGGTTCCGCCGGTACTGACACCAAGGGTGGCAGAGATCAGCCACACCCAGGAAAACGTCTTACAAGCGTCGACACCACAGGTGGCTCCAAAGACATCTCACTTCAAAGTGAGACTGATGTGCCAGTACTACAGTTTAACTTAATCAGCCAACTATTCTATTCTCAGAATCACTGACCAGGAAATGGCTTACTACCAAATTACCTCAACAAGTCATCAGCCACAAACTGCAGGTGTTTCTTAATGAACACAGGTGGGACAGGAGTCTCTGCATGTCTTTTGTTAACATTTACCAAGATAACACAGAAGAAATGATTGTAATGGATGTATATTAAATGGCCCTTTGACATGATCGCCAGTGACACTTTGAATCAAAAGCTAAAAGCCAATGACACCACCATCTTCAACATTTGTAAATTACTGCTTTTTTTTTTTTCATTTAAAGGAAAAGAAAGAGTACTTAAAAGTGTGGTTATTACTTTTCCCAAATTATCTTTTTCTTTAGTTCTAAGAGCCATGAAATGTATCTCTGTTACAGAAAAAAAAAATCATTTTTCTCAAAATGATCAATTTTAATTAATATCTTCTGAGTGAGATTGTTCAAATCCAGAATAGTACTGACTGACTGGAAAAGAATAAGAGCAGCCCACCCAGCATATGGTCTAAACGTAGGCGCTTGAAATTTCTGTTCCAAATTTATGTAGGACTACCTGTATGAAAATATTTTAGGGTAAAAACTATACATTACATGAAATAATTTTAAAAACAGATTTCAGTCAGATGTGGTGGTGCATGCTTGTAATCCTGGTACTTGGGAGGCTGAGACAGGAGGATTGTGAGTTCGAAGTCAGCCTCAGCTACTTAGTGAGAGCCTGTTTCAAAATAAAGAATAAAAAATCGGGCTGGGGGTGTAGCTCAGAGGTAGAATGCCCCTGGGTTCAATCCCAAGTACCACACACACACACACAAATAGATTTCAAATGTAAAGCAAAACAACATACAAAGAAGAAAGAGGAGTATTTTCACTTTTCAGATGAGAAGTATCTCCAGGGGGCTAGCCAGATACATACGGGCAAATCTTGAAAGCACAAAGAAAAAACCAATTGTTCAGAAAATGCTCACTTAAGATAATGACCACTGTACTGTTCCTACGTGTGATCCTAGTCTATTTTCTGTGCGTGTACATAGATTTGTATAGCAGGGGATGTGGTATCTATACCACTGTCAGGACACATTGAGGGCTTGCTCTCCTGCCTCTCTTTGTTATGCCTGTGTGTTATTATTCTACCCAAGGAGACAGATGCTTACCAAGGCTCACTTTGTTTTTTTGTTCTCAAAGGCGTTAGTGGGAACTGTAATAAAAATTTCAGAAAATGAGTGCAGCCAAGATAACCATAATTTTTTTTTTTTTTTTTTTTTTAAGTTGGGTGTGGTGGTGCACGCTTGTAATCCCAGTACTTGAGAGGCTGAGACCAGAGGATCCGGGGTCATGGCCAACCTCAGCTACTTAGTGAGGCTGTCGGCAACTTAGTGAGACCCTTTTTCAAAATAAAGAATGTAGCTCAGAGGTGGGATGCCCTTGGATTCAATCCCCAGTACCGCAAAAATAAATAAATAAAATAATGATGATGATGATGATGATGATGATGATGATGAAGGGGGATGATAAAAATCTAGGGAAAAACGCCACAAAATGTCAGATTGCTTCCCTACTATTTTCCAATTCTCCCTTTAAGAAAACTAGCACATGCTATGCCAGATGAATTCCTCTGTTCGTCCCTTCATAGCTGTGTTCGTTCGACGGGCATTTCTTGAGCACTTCGGTTGTGTCAGGGAAGGAGTTCCGAGGGCCAACAACAAAGACAGCGGCCTGGATCCCGACGCTCTCCGCAGGGCTGAAGACACGCAATACGCCTAGTGCTGGTGCACGGATTTCCACGAGGCAATGGGGACTGGGGATGCTGTTCACAAGGGTGCGCAGGCAAGAGGGCGGTGAGAGGGCGTCTCTACACGCTCTTGAGGGAAGATGGGCCAGCCTGGGACTTGGGGTGGGGCGCAAGGGCAAGGGCTGGGGCCTTTCACGAAGAGAGCGGGCAGGCTCGGCCCCAGGGAGAGGGGAGGGAGGCCGAGCACAGCAAGGAAGTCTCAGAGCCAAGAGAAGCTTCTGCAGGAGTCAGCTCTGACCTTCCTACCCTCAGGTCAGCTTCTGGGTAGAGGAGGGGAGTAGAGTGGAAGGCTGGAGGCCAGGAAGGAGCCTCATTCTCTTTGAACTTCATGGCAGAGACTGCGGAGTTCTGGAAGTGTGCTATAGGTGGGCTGAGACACAGGACTCAACAATCCCTCTGACGTTTGGGGACCCATGGCTAGCAGAATATTGTTTGTATTTATTATTGTTGTTATTATTATTCAAGAATCATGGGGCAGAAGTCTCTGTGTAGGGGGAAAAAAAACCCTCCGCTACATCAAAACATAGACACAGTGAAAATTGTAAAAAAATTAAGACAGCCGGGCGTGTTGACGCATGCTTGTAATCCCAGTACTTGGTAGGCTGAGACCAGCGGATCCAGGTTTGAGGCCAGCTCAGCTACTTAGTGAGGCCCTCCCCAACTTAGTGAGACACTGTTTCAAAATAAAGAATAAAAAATAGGACTGGGGGGTGTAGCTTGGAGATAGAATGCCCCTGAGTTCAATCCGTAGTACCACAATAAATAAATAAATAAATAAATAAATAAATAAATAAATAAATAAATAAATAAATATTAAGACAGGAGTCTTAAAGATTACAGGAGTTCTTAAATTTTTATTGGTTAACTCATTATCAAACTCAATCTCATTAGATAAAAAGTTTCTGTTAGTTATCACTTCTAATAATACAGTGTCCAGATGATAATGTACCAATAAAAGCACATTAAAAAAATAAATAATACACTGTCCAAAGGATACATTGTTAGTATGATATTTTTTGCTAGGCAGATATTATGTGACTTCAAAATGAACTTGACTCATACAGTTAATGATTTTCTCTATCTTCTCTTTGTCACCTTTTCCCCTCTTTTCTCATGTAAGAAAAAACATCATAACCAGATGTGGTGGCATCTGTCTGTAATCCCAGTACTTGAGAGGCCGAGGCAGGAGGATTAAAGGTTTGAGGATAGCTACAGCAATTTAGCGAGGCTCTCAGCAACTGAGTGAGACCCTGTTTCAAAAGTAAAATAAAATATGGCTGGAGGTATCACTCAGAGGTAGAATGCCCCTGGTTTCAATCCCTAGTACCATTGAAAAGAAAGGAAGAGAAAAGGAGAGGAGAGGAAAGAAAGGAGAGGAGAGGAGAGAAGGGAGAAGAGAGGAAAGAAGAGAAGAGAAAGGAAAGAAAAAGAGAAAGTAAAGGAGGATGAGGGAGGGTTGAAGGGAAGGGAAAGATATCACAAAGTAAACAGATTTTACCTTCTCATAGATGGATGCCACGTCAGTCAGCTCTTGGTGACAAATCCCAAGTTCCTTGTCATGTCTCTCTTCAACTTTTCTCTCCCCTCTTGGTATTCTGAATCACATCCTAACCAAGGCAGGTAGATGTTGCAAAATTTTATTTCTAGAACAGAAATGTATTCAGAAATACCTTATTTTGTTGTTATGCTTTGTACACGACCAAGACCAATTGAGTTTTACCCAATCATGTGCTTATCTGTGTAAGAAAATGTACAAATTTGTAATCACCACTTGTGCCTAAATCCCATCGTGTGTGTGTGTGTGTGTGTGTGTGTGTGTGTGTGTGTGTTACTGGGGATTGAACTGAGTGCCGGCCTCCAGGATAAACTGGACTCAGCCTTGGGGAGCAATATGAAGATGCATCTGCTGAGAAATCAGCTCCTGTGTACATTGTGTTGTATCCATTTCCACTCCGGCTGCCATGACTTAGTAGCTGTAACAGACCTGTGGTATCCTGCTGTTTCCACGAATTGCTTCTCTTGAAGGTTTGAGCATGGAGCCTAAATACTGTGTGTGTGAGAGTCCTGCCTGCTATAACAAGCAGCAGGGAGTTAGCATCGACGCCAGCGTCTTGGCTGAGGGTCTCTGTGTCTCCCTTGATGATGGCAGTCTATTAGATCATTTCTAAGCAAGAAGTTTTCCCAGCACAAGGAAAACATTCATTTAGAGGGACTTTACAACCTGGGATTTAAGGCTTTAAGAGACAACGTACTGTCTGTAGCCTGGATTATCTAAGAGCATTGGCAAGAACCATCAGTACAATTGGCTTGAGGTTGGGAAGTTTGGAACTGCTTTTAAGTAAAAGGTGGTGTCTCAGGACAAAGAAGTCCTGGACAAAAGGTCAAAGCAACTCATTCTGAAGAAAGCAGGAAACGATAAAGAGCAACGATTGCATAAGAAAATATGAATGAAAAATAAGAGAAAGATCACTTTACTCCCATTAACCTTTGCTATTTTTGATACAGTCTTAGACTCTGCAGTTGTATTTTAACAGTTTCAAGCAATTTTCAAGGCAGACTAGGTATCCAAGGCTTTCCATTTATGTGTGAATATATTTTACAGAGGCAATATGGTAGCATGTGCTGTTATAACTAGGATGCTTAACAAGATGTTCTCCTGATCCAAATTGGAGTTCCTCAAGAGCAGCCCTATTGAAATTTTGGCTGCCCTACTGACATTTCTTTATCAAAGAGAGACATTTCTGTATATGATGGATGCTAGCAACATCCTATAGGATGCCAGCACCACCCTCCCATGGTGACTATTTGAACTATCTCTGGGTATTTTCAAATATATAAGTTCACCCCAAAAGAGGAACTGCTGATTCAAATCAAGATGTTATATAATAAAAATTTCCATGTATATATATAGTGTACACATCCAATTTACCTCTTAACAAATTTCTAAGACTACATAGCTTAATGTGATTAATTTATATTGTACTAAGTGCAATTGATGACCACAAGCAAAATGTCTTTTTTATTTTTTTTGCAGTACTGGGGATTGAACCCAGGGGCATTCTACCTCTGAGCTACACCCCCAGACCTATTTTTTATTCTTTATTTTGAAACAGGGTCTCACTAAGTTGCAGAGTGCCTCACTAGGTAGCTGAGGCTGGCCGCGAACCCGGATCCTCCAGTCTCAGCCTCCCAAATGCTGGGATTACAAGCAAAATGTCTTATGTGGATCATGCTGTTCAATAAAGGAGAACCTCTGTTTTCAGCAAACAGAATTTTACACGTGGCTCTTCTCCAGTCTTTAAACTCAGATCGTGCGGTCTTCAAATACTCATTAACTCTAGAGGCCTGGGAAGGGATTCTAAGAAGGGGAAATCAAGGGCAGATTAGAAAGAAGGGGATGATTTGAGAGTGATTAAAAGTAAAATTGAGTGAAAACCTAAGTGAGGAAAAAAAAATCAACAGGTGGGAAGGAGATCAGAAGGTGATGTTGGAAGTTTCTTACTGGAATGCAAAGATAAAGGGGCAAAGTCATTATAACCTTGAAATTTCATCCAAGTCACATGCACATATTTTCCTAAAGATAATGGAATATTTGAAATAATAAAAAAAGTAATCGGAAAGAGTTTTTACAAGAAAACAGGATGCTTATACACATGACTCATGACACAAACCTCTAGGAGGTCTCTGGGTTTTAGTAATCTTTATCCTTCCAAGAGAACTCCGCCTAGATCAACAATTCTTGATACGATGTCAGTATCAGAGTAATTTGGGAAATATATGTTTAGAAAGAATGTTAAAGAGGGGAAAATACTACATAAAGATTTGTTTTCCTGTCTTCTGCTATGTCTTGAATGTGCCCACTCTAAAATTCAAGTTCACCAAGACGATAGCTCTAGGAGATTGGGTCTTCAGGAAGGAATTAGGTGATGAGAGTTCCTCTCCCCTGAATGGAGTTAAGGCCCTTACAGAAGAGTCTTTGTGCAGAGCATTTGATCTCTGCTCCTTCCTTATAGATAATGAGCTCAAGAGACATCGAATAGTACACACATTCCTGTTAGGAAGCAAAAACATAAACTTACACCACTGTGTGTCATGAGGGTCCACAGGGAACTTCCAGGCAATGGGCTTCTATCTAGAACTTCTAAGAAATGAGAAAATCCATTTTGAATGATAATTCTTTTATTTTCCTCTCCATTGGTTAAAAAAAAATCTCTAAGGAAATTCCAGGGCAGTTGGTTAGAATTCACTGTTTTATAAGTTGGCCATTTCTACCATAGATACTTTCTAGATTAATGAACCCTTTACTAACTCAGTAGGATATTAAATACCCTGAACTTTTAAACTATAGACAGGAAGTGGAGACAAAATTTGGGGATTATTCTAAATCAAAACAGAAACACAGATAACTTCTCTCCCAACACACCAACCTCCACTCCCCTTTTGTCTGCCTACATGACCATTGTCTAAGAAACCTTGGAAGGGTTACTCAGGCTACAGAGAGGTCAAAGGACCAAGCTGGGGGGTTGGGTCAAAAGGACAGTCGAAATCTTCCCTATGGTTCTCTGAGATGGGGATAAAAGAGCAGGCTGATGTACGGTCGGAGAGGAGACAGAGCAGATGACTGTGTGCTCCTGATGTTTGTCATGGCAAAAATAAAGGAACTTTCTGTGGATCTGGTGGATACTGTGCAAAGAAGATGGGCTGTTGCCTTCCCAACTGATCCCTTCTAAGATGCCAGCTGGGAGGAGGAAGAAATTATAGACAGAAAGAGCCTGTAGAATCCACCTGCAAGAGCAGGTGTTAAGAGGAGCTAAAGGGGGTTTAGGTGAGGCCAGATTTCCTTTGGGACCTGTAGTGTGTGTGTGTGTGTGTGTGTGTGTGTGTGTGTGTGTGTGTGTGTGTGTGCTGGCCACACAGGCTCACACATTCCAGTACCTGGAAGACAAAGATGGTGTAGCCCTGACCAAATGTGCTTTAATTGCAACTACTTATGAGGGAAATGTATTATTGAGTAGATTTGGGGTCTGCTATGGGCTGAGTATTTTCTACCTCCAAGTTCATATATTGTGGTACTAAGCTCCAGTACCTTAAAGTGTGGTTATATTTGGAGATAGAATCTTTAAAGTTGTAATGACATTAAAATGAGATCACTAAGGTGGCTTCTGATCCAATAGGTCTTGTAGCCTAATAAGGGGGAAACTGGATGCAGAGATATGCAAGGAAGAGTATTCGAAGGTAGAGGGAGAAGACGGCAATCTATAAGCCAGGAGAGAGCTCAGGAGAAACTAACCCAGTAATTGTGAGGCTGGGACAAGAGGATTGAAGTTTCGAGACCAGCCTTAGCAAGTAGCAAGATTCTCATCAACCTAATGAGACCCTGTTTCAAAATAAAAATAAAGGAGGGCTGAGGGTGTAGCTCAGAGGTAGAATGCCCCTGGGTTGTTCAATCCCCAGTAGGAGAAGGAGGAGAAGGAGGAAGAGGCGGAGCAGGAGGAGGAGGAGGAGGAAGAGGAGGAGGAGGCAGAAGAGGTGGAGGAAACGAACAAAAAATCTAGTCTTGTTAGCACTTTGATTTCAGACTTTTGGTCTCCAGAACTCAATAAAATTTTGTTGCATATACCACCTAGTCTGTGGCAGCTCTAGCAAGCAAATATATAGGGTCTGAACCGTAAGATTCTGAATACTTAGCAAATTAGCCATTTTAACAAAAATGAAATAAATCCTCTGGGCTTCTCAGTGTTGTACTTTCCCTGTGTTCATTTATTGGTTTATTTTCCCAGGGCTAGAAATCTTGAGACATAACTTATTTTCAAGAGCGTTATTAATAGTCAACTCAGACAGTTGCAAAGTCATTAACATCTCTCTGCAATCTGTGAACAAATAAATCCAATTTTTAAAAGGACCTCTTTCAGCTGGGCGTGGTGGCGCCCGCTTGTAATCCCAGCATTCTGGAGGCTGAGACCGGAGGATCCGGGTTCACGGCCAGCCTCAGCTACCTAGTGAGACACTGCACAACTTAGCGAGACCCGGCTTCAAAATAAAGAATAGAAATAGGGCTGTGGGTGTAGCTCGGAGGTAGAACACCCCTGAGTTCAATCCCCAGTACCGCAAAAAAAAAAAAAAAAAAAAAAAGGACCTCTTTCTTAAAAAAGATTTAGTTGGCTATAGACAATGTCAGTTTGTAAATTAAACTGAAATATGCAAAAATACTTAAAACCAATGAATTGACTTCATAAAGTGTTCAGTTTTAAGATTTGAATGGAAGTGGCAGAAACCTTCACATATAATAGGTGCTCATTATTTACATTATTATTGTTGGTTAATGACAATACTAACATCAATTAATAACTTACCCTAGTTAAAGATACAGCAAGGAGCCAGCCGTGGTGGTGCATGCTTATAATCCCAGCATTTGGGAGGCTGAGACTGGAGGATCTGGGTTCAGGGCCCGCCTCAGCTACCTAGTGAGGCACTCCGCAACTTAGTGAGACCATGTTTCAAAATAAAGAATAAAACATAGGTCTGGGGGTGTAGCTCGGAGGTAGAATGCCCCTGAGTTCAATCCCCAGTACAGCAAAAAAAAAAAAAAGTTACAGCAAGGAATTACCCTTGCACATTCAGGAAAATGATGAGTTTGGATTGATTTTTATTGCTCTGGAGTTATTTCTCTTAATTTTACATGAAAAGCCCACTTGAGTAGATTTGGAAGATCCAGATTTATATTTCTATTCATAAATTAATATTAGCAAAGAAATAGCTGGTTTATAAAGTTCTTTTAAACTTTCTCCTGAATTTAACCCCACCTTCTAAATGAGTTAGAATTAGACTGTCTCCTACCCAAGTAAGGTAAGTCTGTTTTACTGCTGATATCAATGGATGAAAAATAGAAAGACAGAAAGATAAGTTCTTTTTACAATGAAAAAACTTTAATCTCTTGACTGTGACTAACTAAAGTTCCATTCCAATATGGTGGTCTTTTTGTCCTGGTCTGTCTCACAAGCTATTTCAAAGACTATACGTGTAACAGAACTTTCCATTCTTTCACACTATTTCTAATCATATCCAAGATTCAACTGTAACTTTATTGGTAATGGACAAAATCATGTCCACATGTAAAAGTTAATAATAATAAGGCATAAAAAGCCATATCTTTAAAACAACAGCTAAATTTACTAGAGAAATCTGATCACCCACAAAGAGAAAATTGCTAGACAATCCCGCGGGACTCTGCCTTTCCAGGGTCTTGACATTTATAATCCAGCAACATTCCAGAAACCTCAGTATTTTCCCAGTGGAAGTCTCATAAACCTCTAGATCAAAATTTCATGATCTTGTCTGATATAGAAAAATGTACTCCAAAATTTATTGCCCACTACTAAACTTCTCACTGTAAGTTCTGATTAGAAACAAAGTCTATCTCTTATCTTCCCACACTGAGATTAGAACAGAAAAATAATACCAGAAGTCCCTTCATTGTTTTTTTCTGCAAGTTACTTTTAGGGGCAGACACAATCTATAGGATTAGATTGCAGGGGACGGGGTGGAGTTTGCAACAAACAGGATTTTACACAGGTAAAACCAAAAAAAAAAGCAAATTGATGGTTTTTTAAAAGCAAGTTTTGTTTTTTGTTTTTTGTTTTAGAACTTCTTAGCTTAATGAATGAAATAACCAAAGGCTGAAAGGCATAATGGTCACATTTTTCTGGAAAGGTCTGGTGCCTCTGGCTCTCTGTTTTAGTGCCAAAATTGGTCCTATTTCTGGGACGTGGTTGTAGCTCTGAGATCATTTCTCTTACCAAAGATAAGGAGTAGAAATCATACCATAACAGGCATATACAAATAACTAACCAAAACAATGTGAACTAACCCAGTCGAGTAATAGAATTAGTGTATGACTGACAAAACAACCATTTTAAAATAATACAGTAAATACTGGTAAATAGTTTCTGATGCCTAAAGCTGTTTCTTAATTTAATAAAGACAGCAATGTTAATCTGCTGATACCATTTCTTCTTTTTGGGGGGGGATAAGGGACGGGGCTCCTGGGGATTGAACCCAGGGGCATTCTACCTATGAGCTATACCTCACGCCTTTTTTATTTTTTTATTTTGAAACAGGGTCCCCCTAAGTTGTTATGGTCTTGCTAAGGTGCTGAGGCTGGCCTCACACTTTCAATCCTCCTGTTTGAGCCTCCCAAGTACTAGGATTACAGGCATGCACCACCATTCCTGGCTTGAACATGCTACTCTGTAAGCTATTATTTCTGGAGACCAGTTGGTTAAAAATATACATGGAGTTATGGTAATAATTATTAACATTTTCGAATTCTTGTAATGTGCCAGACACTTTCTATTGTTATCTTGTTTAACCTTCTCTCTAACTGTAGGAAGTAGATGTGTTACTTTATTCCAGTTAATAAATGAAGATGCTGAAGCTTAGAAGGATTAAGTCACACTTCTATTAAGCAGCTATAATGTGATGGGAACTGGAAAGATTGGATTTCAAAAGCAGATCAATGAACAGGGCACTGTATCTACCACCTCCCTGAGAAGGATAGTCACTTGGCATCTGTGGACAAGCCCTGGCTAAGAAAAACAATTAGTCTTTAGTTATCTCTGCTCTCATGTTCTCTCATTGCAAGAGTAGATGGTTATATAAATTAACCAAGATCCTGTTCCAGCCAACAGAAAAGTACAATTAGAGATGTTTAAACTTCATTACAACTAACTAATATACAACTAGCCATTTCTTTCTTCTTTTTTTATTTTTTTTTTAAGGTATTGCTGTTCTACCTCTGAACTACACCCCTATCCCATTTTTTTTTTATATCGAAACAGAGCCTCACTAAATTGCTGAGGCTGGTCTCAAACCTGAGATCCTCCTCTCTCAGCCTCCCAAGGATAGGGATTTTAGGCATGTGCCACCGTGCCCAGCACTAGCCATTTCTTAAGGACATGTTTGAATTCAATTTTTTTTTTATGAAGCTCATAATTCATGATTTTATCCTTTCCCCACTCACATCAACCCTTCTGGTCTTAGGAAATGAGTACTATTTGTTATAAAAATAAATGTGTTGGAAACTCCCAGAAATATTCTACGCTCCCACCTCTTGGTTTTATTTGCATTCAACCATTGTGAGTTCCACTGCGGTGCGTATTTTTATAAAAGGTAAATTCTCAACTTCCTCTATGTACTCTTAACAATACACTTCCAACTTTAGACATTGAGACACTATACTAAAGATAATGACCTGTGGATGCATTTCTACCCCAGCTGACACCGTAACTCCCCATGACCTGGGCCCTCCCAAAGCTTTTGTGCATTTCTTTTTGCAGTGTGGAAGGCATGACTTCCCCCACACAGGGTGCGCTGGCACCATCCCTGTGCCGGCAGGTCCCTGTGCTTGGTTCCCACTGTGTTTTGATAGGCTCTGAGCTCGTAGCTCTCCACGGACTGTGGCTGAGTTGAATGAACCCCTCAATACTTGGCAGGAGTGATAAAAATACCTAACACCTGCCAGCTGTCAAGAATGCAAATGGTGATCTTGTTTCACTTGTAATGAATTAAAGCAGGATGGAAGTCTATCCAAAAACAGCATGTTTGACCTTTTAAAAAGAAAGAAAAATGAAAAGAAAGTGCTCTTTCCTTCTCTCTGGGCAATGGATGGCAATGAGGTACTGAGAACTTAGCTGGGGTACCCAACACCCCAGGAAAGCTATCAGAGGCTGTTTCTGTTGTTGGTTTCTTTTCCTTCTAATCAGATGCACACAGTGGCCTGAAGAAGACAGATGCCTCCACATTCTCTGTTAGGGAAACTTTTATACCTCTGCCTTTCCTGAAGACAAAAACTGGAATATTTTCCCTAAGTGTTTTTATCTTTCAAATCATTTCACAAAGTAGACTGGGGAGAATGACCTACTAATTATACATTTTTTAAAATTTGTTGCTTTGTTTTCTTTTCTTTTTTCAAAGTCAGTGATAAATGAAGTTTATGCCACTTTGATTCACTGAACCACAGCAGGTATTTATGATAATTGATGACCCCCAAGTGTACATATCCCAAATGTATTCAGAAATACCTTATTTTGTTGTTTACTTGTACACGACCAAGATCAATTGAGTTTTACCCAAGCATGTGTTTATCTGTATAAGAAAATGTACAAATTTGTAATCACCACTTGTGCCTAAATCCCAGGATCATGTGTGTGTGTGTGTGTGTGTGTGTGTGTGTGTGTGTGTTACTGGGGATTGAAGTGAGGGACATCTGCCTTAGAGCTGTACTCCCAGTCATATTTTTTTTTTTCGAACAGGGACTCACTAGGTTGCTGAGAGTCTCACTACATTGTTGAAGCTGTCTTTGAACCTGCAAGGCTCCTATCTGAGCCTCTGAAGTACTGGATTTACAGGTGTGCACCACCAAACCCAGCTAGTCCCAGGATCTTTAAATCTTCATACTTTATTGTTTCATTTTTAACATGAAAACTATCAACTTGTTGAAATCACACAAGAAGAAAGTCAATTTCATTGTTATCCAATCTTCATTTGCATTTCTTCTCAGTGATGCAATAATGCAGATCTTGCATTTTCCCATCTCCTTTCTGCAAATAGTACCATAGCACCTGTGGACTGTGCTCTTCTCTGGAGTTATCAGTTCTCTCTGTAGTAGAGCTGGCAATCTCCCTTTGCCTCCACGTGTGGGGCCCATCTTAGGAATCTGTGAGGTTATCACTAGCAGGTTTATCACCTGTGGTACAGTACCACATTCTTTATTTGCCAAAGAGCTGATAAAACTGATTCAGGAAATAATACCCTCATAGATACTATTTCACTGAGCCTTCCCTCTTGAAATGGCCTTGAACTTGGAGGGTGCAGATATTAAGTAATCAGGGCTCTGGAAGAAGGAGTCAGAGTTCTCACTTCCCAGAAAACTGGTAAGACTCTACTACAAAAAGTCTTGATGGCGAAACTGTAACTGTACCTTGGGTACCATTATTCAGCTCTGGGCTGAGCAACGGACCATGCACATTGATATTCATCCATCCTGCACCAAAAACAAGGCTTGACTAAAGTGTTTACAATGTATGCTGGTGAAATGTGGGAGTCTTTGCCTTTTTTTTATTTTGAATTTTTGTGGTACTGGGGATTGAACCTAGAGTTGTGCTACCACTGAGTTATACTATCAGTCCTTTTTATTTTTTACTTTGAAACAGGGTCTCATTAAGTTGCCCAGGCTGGCCTAGAATTTGGGATCCTCTTGTCTCAGCCTTCTGGCTGAGATCATGTAGCTGGAATTACAGGTGTGTACCAGTGCTTGACTTAGGTTTTGCCCTTGTGAAAAAATATTGCCTCTGCTTAGAGAAATGGTCTTCCCAGGATTTTTGCCTTCTCAAATATATGTATGTAAGTGAATCTCCCATATTTTACACTGATAATCCAAGTTATTCTTCACGGCTAAAACTCCTTATTTTCCTTTCATCATTATCTACAACATGTAGGATGGTGAGCTAGACATTCTGTAATGGTTTGAATTGAGAATGTCCCACTAGCCCTCCTAGAAACCAGGTAGCAAGGTTGACAGCAGGGCTGGGTTGCTAAGGAGGGGTCCCTGAGGGTGTGGTCTTGAGTATTATATAAGGTCTTATCCTCCCCTCTGCTTGCTCTCTCTGCTTCTGGCCTTCATGATGTGACAGCAGAGCTTTGCACAATCTTTCTTTACTTCTCTACTCCATGTCCTGAACTTCTGGCCTCACATGGACTGAATCCAGAATCTACAGAAAACTATGAGTAAATAGATTGTCCTTCCTAAATTGTGTTATCAGGTCTTTTAGATTATAGTAGTGAGAATGTTGACTGAAACAGAAATTGGTACTGGAGAAGTAGGTTACTGCTGTATTTAAGTCTGACCATGTGTTTTATGAATCTTTGGAACTAGTTTATGAGAGGATATTGGAAGGGCCAGGAAACTGTGTTCAGGAGATTTTGGAGGGCAAAGAGGATTCCATAAGAAAATAGAGTAGTGACCACCCATGATACATTCTGGCAAAGAACTTGTCAGTATTTAGCCTGTATCCTGAAACTTTGTGTGAGGCCAAATTTAAAGATGATAGACTGATTAAAGTGGCAGAGGAAATCTCAAAACAGTAAAATATCCAAACTGCATTATAGATATTGATATTTGCATTCAGCCACTTGTACACTGAATTTCAGAAATTGAAAGTAAAGCAGAAAGACTTTATAGACTTGCAGTTTGGCTAGAAAGGTATATGTAAAGCTGGGGCCCAGAAAGGTGATGTCTTGAAAGAAAGTAAGATGACTAAAGGGAGGTCCCATGCTTTGGTTAGAAACAACAACAATAATAAAAAGGAATACAATCAGAATAATTGAAGATTTGCATAAATAAGAAAGAAATAAGGTCAAGGCAGTTTATAAACATGAAAACAAGGGCAGTGACTTTATAGAAAGGCACTCAGATTTCTTCCCTGTGGCCTTCATGGAGGCAGTAATAGCCATGAGGGGCTCAACCATGTCATGATGGAAGAAGGCCCAGTGGCTCTAACTGAAAAGGGTGTGACGACCTTTCCTGCTGAGAGTTGATTTGGGCACTCACATAATGCTGGTTTTTCTGGAAAAAAAGGGGGGGTAGTCATGCCAGTGGCTAGGTCAAAATGAATTCCTGAAAGCAGACCCAAATGGGAAAATTTGTGAAGTTGTGAGGGTAAAGCCAAGGTTGCATAAAAAAGTGCAATTTAGAAACACAAGAAATATGGAACTACATTGAGGAAAAGCTACAAGATGTGAGTCATGACATGAGGCTGGAAGAGCAAGTATGTTGCCCATTGCAGACAACCAGGACACAGGGGCAGGGCTGAAAAGGCCCCTTGGAGATCACATCTCACCACCATGTGCTCCAGATGCCAGAAATGGAGCTGCAGAACCAAATGCTTGTTCTGATGGATTCCATTATTGTTTGGGTTCCACTCCTTCTTTCTATGGCCCTGTTTCTTCCTTTTGTAATACAAATATTTACTCTGTATATTGAATGCCTATAACTTGCTTTTTATTTTTATTTTATTTTACAAGGGGCACACAGCCAAGAATTTACCTTGTGTCTCTTGGAGATGGACTAAATGCATCTTGTATTGTGAGGTGACTAAGGTCTAGGGGGCCAGTGGAGATGTGTAATGGTTTGGATTTAGATTGTCTCCTTAGCACTAACGGAAACAAGTTAGCAATGTTGGAAACAGAACTTGGTTGCCAAGGATGGGACCTTCGGAGTGTGGCCTTGAGTACTATATAAGGTCTTCTCCTCCTCTCTGCTTGCTCTCTCTCTCTCTTTGCTTCTGACATCCATGAAATGGGAGCAGAGCTTTACATACTCTCTCTCGACTTCCTGTCTCCTGAACCTATGGCTTCACATGAACTGAACTCAGAATCTCCAGAAAATTGTGAGCAAATAAATCTTCCTTCCTCTATGTTGTGTGGCAGGTCTTTTGGGTTATAGCAGCAAGAATGTTGACTGAGACGTATTCCTTATACTGTTTTCAGGTCAAACAAGAAAATTCTCCCCTGATTTTAACGAGGCAAGGATTCTGTAAGAAACTGTGAAAACTTAAGGAAATGTTGTAGGTTTTCACTCACTATCTCTTAAAGTATCCCTCAGATATTTATAATTGCTTCATTGGAAGTTATACATTTTCAAAAGGTATATCCATGCACTACAGCCAAAAGAAATATCTGTTGATTTAAAAGAAATAGAGTACCAAAAAAAAAATAGATTTCAAATTTCAAAGCATTTAAATTCTTCTCAAGATCCAGAGAAGTGAAGTCAAAAGATGGCCAGAAATTGTTCACTCAGGACCTGAGGGGATAGCTCTTTGGTAGAGCTTAAGCTTATCATGTTCAGGGCCCTGGTTTCCATCCCCAGCACCGAACAAAGATAAATGAAATTGCATGTTCGGCTGCTTTTCTGCAAAATAATAGTGTAGCAGGATCCTTTACAATCAAAGGAGATGACTGTCAATTGTGCTATTCTATTTACTATCTGAAGAAATTGGCATTACTGGAAAAAAAAAATTTTGTCTTATGATATCATAAAGTATCTTTAATTATGAATAGCAAACTAGAATTTCTCTTTGATTGTTGGCCAGTTTATTACACAGATAAGCACTTCCTTAGCAGGAAGGCACACATTAAATCATTTGTTAATTTTTAATCCAAGTTAAATTACTTTGTTACACAGTTTTGGCCAAAAAGTATAGTTAATTTGACCCACTAAGAGGTTTACAGCTAATTAATACTTTTCTGTGCACACACTATGTTACAATGGCGTATTACCCACAAGCAATCTCCACTATCATAGTTGAAAGTTGCTTCTTCTTTGAAGCAAAAAAAAAAAGGAAACACTTTTAAAGAAATAAGTATATCTCACACTACTTTATGCATATTATCTTTCTTTCAAATCCAAATTAAAGTTAAATAATGTGGAAGCCGGACATGGTGGCTCACACTTGTAATCCTAGTACTTAGGAGGCTGAGACGGAAGGATTGCAGGTTTGTGGCCAGCCTCAGCTACTTAGTGAAGCCCTCTGCGACTAAATGGGATCCTGTCTCAAAGTAAAAAATAAAATAGGGCTGGGGTTGTAGCACCGAAAATTATATATATATATATATATATATATATATATATATATATATATATATTATATATATATAAATATATAAAAAATTATATATATAATATATAATATATATAAAATAATATATGCAAATAATATATAATATATATATGAATGTAGGTTAAATATATTTAAAGGCATTTAAAGGATAACTGTTATGCTCAGGTATAGAATGACCCCTGAAGCTCTCAGGGTTGACATAGTTAAGTCGTGAGAGTTATAATCTCATTGGTAGATAAATTAACTGTAGTGGATGTATCAGGTGGTGGCCGGCGCTGGTAGGGTATGGCTAGAGAAGGCGGGTCCCTGGTGGTGTGGTCTTGGAGATTATAGACGGTTCTCCCGCCCCTCACTGACTCTCTCTCTCTCTCTCTTGCTTTCGGCCTCCGGGATGTGAAAGTGAAGACTTGCACGTTCCTTCTCTCCACTTCCCGCCACTATGCCCAGAGATCTGCAGTCCTCAGCCTCCAGGGACTGAACCCAAATCCCCAAGGAAACCGTGAGCAAATAGGTCTTCCTCCTCTAAATTGTATGGTTAGTTCTTTGGATTCTAGCAGTGAGAATGCTGACTAAGACAGTAACAGTATTTCAAAATACATGTTTTCCTACAGTGGAATGATCACTGTTTTAGAAATGATGGTACATGTATGCCACCTGTATGAAGAAAACAGAAAGTGAATCAAATGGAAGACTAAATACTAAGTTGAGTGGTATTTGCAATAGATTAGAATATTAAATATTATTATTAAATCAACTTGTGCTTTCTGTATATCTTTTTAAACATGATCATCTGTTACCTTAATGTGCTTAGATTATAAATGACTATTAATATATAAAGTTCAGTTTGGCTCTTTTGCAATTTTGCATCTTTGTTGTTTCCCATTTCCTAAATCTTCTCTAATCACGTGCAACTCACCTTTGACTACACAATGTACCTAGAAGAAAGCAGGTCACCTTCATATGTCTTTCATCTCAATGATTGGTTTTAGATTATTTTTGATTAGTTGAATTCCAAATCAACTTCTATTGGTAAAATAATACATCACTTGGAAGACATATGTTAGTCTCTCAAATCTCACATGCTAATGTAACTCTTCTCAAAATTAAAAATTATATTCTCCCCTAAGTTATCAGCTTCCTTGATTCACTCTATTATTCACTCTATTATTGCTCCCCTATCCATTACTGATATAACATCCAGTCCTAAAATTATTATCAAGTACTTAAGTTGTGCTCAAGAAGGTCTCCAAATATCTATCTCATAATTGTGTCCTGAGGTTTGAATTTTAGTCTGTTCCAAATCTTACTAATATTAAAAAGTAACCTAAAAAATTATACTTATGTGGCTAAAAGTAATAAATTTATATATCAAAAATATCACTTCATGACTTTCCAAAAGCAGGTTTATTTTGTCTTTGGATGCCATTCTCAGTATATGCCTCCCCAGGGTATGTCTGCGTGTGTGTGTGTGTGTGTGTGTGTGTGTGTGTGTGTGTTCTAGTCAAAGATTAGTAATGCTAATATTGGGGAAACAAAATTTTAAGTATTTTTATAGTT
The DNA here is from genome assembly GCA_004027655.1 of Graphiurus murinus. NCBI lineage: Eukaryota > Metazoa > Chordata > Mammalia > Rodentia > Gliridae > Graphiurus > Graphiurus murinus. The sequence continues at coordinate 37,614 of PVLC010000831.1, forward strand.
GAGTTGAGTTTTAATTATTAACTCCCTTAAAATAAAGTTATCTGGAAATGAAAAAAATAACCATAATTACATGGATCTAAATGCAGAGCGGTGATTGTAAAAGACACAAAAAGTATATCAATTCTGCCAAAATTTATTGGCAACCTAGTAATAAATAAATAAATAATGTCAGATATTTAGATTCATTAAAATGTTGATATGTAAATATAATTCCCATAAATTTTTATACGCTTACTCTCTCTTGAATAGGTTAATCAAGTCTAAAAGGTTTTTTAAAGTTTAATAGAGGAAATTTTATAAATCCTGAATATAAAAAGAATTTTCTATATCCTAAATCAGATGGCTGTCATCTAACAACTTTCTTATCTATGCCTGCCCAGTATAATTACAAGCAAAAAAATGGATAGAAAAAGCTGGGCATGGTGGCCTATGCCCAGAATCCCAGTACTTAGAAGACTGAGATAGGAGGATCACAGGTTTGGGGTCAGCCTCAGGAATACAGCAAGATCTTGTTTCAAAATAAAAATAAAAAGGTCTAGGATGTAGCTCAGAGGTAGAATGTCCCTGGCTTTAATCATCAGTACAAAAAATAAATGGATAGAACATTTCTTATATACCATAAGAAGTATTTTTAAATATCTGTTAAGGAACATGGACAGGAGAGTGAGAAATTCTAATATATGCCTTGTTCTAAAACCAGAAATATATGATAGCAAGACTAGGAAAATAGAACATAGTCAAAGACTTAATAACTGGTAATTTCCAGAAATTATAAAAGGCTCTATTCCCCAAACTCAAGAAACATGATAGCTCCACACAGAAAACAAAATTAAAAGAAAGCCAGGCCCAAACATGTCATAATCAAATACCAGAATACAAATGAGAAGTAAAGCTTCAAATCAGCTAGGGGGAGACAAGGAGGTCAGTACACAGAAGTAAAGCAATGGGAGCATTCCAACTTTGCAAAACTGGAGCGGTGTGCTTGGTGGAGTTAGTGTTCATGAATGAAAATGATTTAAAGACACATTGAGAGAAACAAAATTAGTGCAAGGTTTTTTGTTTTGTATTTTTGTTTGTTTGTGTGTTTCACCACAGAATTTCATCCAAAGAACTTCTAGACTCCAGAAGGTAGAGTGTGTATTTAAGGAAGTAGGAAAATAATCCCAGGATTAGACCAAAGTGTTAAAAAGGAATAGCAAGATGATAAAATGCTACAGATATGGATACATTTAAATAAATATTTGTGGTATATAAGAACCATTTCTTTAAAATGATTTAAAATTTAAATAAAAATTTAAAAAAATATTTTTGGTTAAAAAATCATTTCTTGTGTAAGGTCAGGAAAAATAGAATGAAAATAAAAGCCTAAATGACATACAAATCACTATATTTCTTCTACTGCCTATTTTAGTCTATTCATCTATTCTTTTTTTTCTTCAGTATTCATTGATTATTCTTCATCTAGATAAGAATTTGTCAATTTTACCTTAAAAAAGAATTCTTTGGAGCCGGGCGTGATGGCGCATGCTTGTAATCCCAGCATTCAGGAGGCTGAGACCAGAGGATCTGGGTTCGCGGTCAGCCTCAGCTACCTAGTGAGGCACTCTGCAACTTAGTGAGACCTGGTTTCAAAAATAAAGAATAAAAAATAGGGCTGGGGGTATAGCTCAAAGGTAGAATGCCCCTGAGTTCAATCCCCAGTACCGCAAAAAAAAAAAAAAAAAAAAAAAATTCTTTGTGGATCTTTTGTGTGGTTCTTCTAGCCTCTTATTTATTTAAACTATAATCTATTCTATTTTCCTTTTGCCAACTTTGGGCTTAGTGTATCCTTTGTCAACTCCCATGAGTGCACGGTTAGGTTATTTACTTGAGATATCTTTTTCTTAAAGTTGGTGGTCATCACTGTAAACATTTCTCTTAGGATCACTTTTGCTGCATTCTATCTGATATGCTGGGCTGTGTTTCCATTTTTATTTGTCTCAAGATAGTTTTTTTTTTCTTATTTCCTTTGCAATTTCTTCCTGAAGAAACATGAGTTGCTCAGGAGTGTGTTGTCTAACTTCTATGTATGTGAATTTCTCAATGTTATTGTTTTCTAGTTACATGCCATTGTATTCACAAAACATACATTGCATGCTTCTGTTCTTCTTAAATTTGTTAAGATAGGTTAGCTGGCCTAAAATATGATGTATTCTGGAGAAAGCCCTGTGTGAACATGTACATTAAGCAAGCCACAGTTGGATGCAATGATTCCTCTAGGTTTGTGAGGCCCATGCCATCTAAAATCCTGTTCAAGTATGTTGTTTCCTTATTGATTGTCTGTCTAGATGATCTATCTATTGCTTAAAATAGTGTTGAAGTCTCCTGCTATTATCACATGGCTTTCTATTTGACACCTCAATTCCATTAATATTTGCTGTATATGTTAAGGGGCTCTGATGTTGTGGCCACTTTCATTTATTGTTGTGAATTTACTCCTTTATGATTATATGTTAACCTTCTTTGCCTCTTCTGACAGCTGGTGACCTGATGTCTATTGTGTAGGGTGTATGGTGCCACCCCTGCTCTCTCTTGGTTTCGATTTGCATGGAGTATCTTCTCCCATCTCTTCATTTTCAATCTATATACATTTTTAAAGATAATGTTAGTCCTTTGTAAGCAGCATATATTGAATTTTGTGGTGTTTAATCCATTGGTAAGTCACCCTGTGTCTTTTGATTAGAGATTTTTATACATTTACATTTGGAGTAATCATCCATCCACAAGTAAAGGACTTACTACTGGCACTTTGCTAAGTGTCCCTGGCTATGGTTTAAACTTCCTTTGTTATTTTCTTCCTCTTTTGTTATCTGCCTTTGTGAGTTGATAATTTTTGTGTGGTTCTGTTCTTTGATTTTTTTTATCTTTTGTGTATCACATTCACACACATATGTGCACATATAGGTAGATAGATATAGATACAGATAAATAGATATATAGATACAGATATAGATAGATATAATAGATATAGATATAAATAGATATAGATTTGTGTTTATCATGAGACTTACATAGAACATAATATTACATATTCTCTGTCTACATCATAATAAGGTAGTAACAAAAATGTGTGATTTTTAAATTCATAATAAAAGAATGCATTATTTTATCATAAATATTTATAATGTTTAGACACATTTCCAAATAATTAAAATGTCAAAAGATAAATGAAAATGGGAGCTAGACAACATTTTAAAACTTTAAAAAGTGAAAATACAGCAAATGTAGCATTATGTCCACTCTACAGCCTCAGGTTTTATAGAATTTATTGTGTTCAGCACTTTATGTCCTTTAGTTTGATATTTATTTATTTTAGTGTATATTATGAGATAAATATCCATTTTTCCCTAAACTTTTGGTCAATTTTCTAAGTGAAGTGTATTGATACCTTTACAGAATTCACTTCCCATTAGTGAATATTTTAGTGATTTTTAAACTAATGATTAAAAACCCCTTAACTGGTATTTTTCAAACATTCCCATGCATTGTATCTCCATTTGATTCACCTCCCACTGAGCAGCCTTCTTCTGTAAGCTGGAATTCTCTGGGATTCTGAATGTTCCCTGCTCCCTCTCTTACCTCTGCAGTAGTGCCCTTCTGGTGGTGCTGATCCTAGGTTTTTCCACTCTCTTTCTGCTTTTTCTTTAACCTGCCCACAGCTCTGTAAGTATTCTCTTCATTACATTCTCCTTATTTAACTCCACTGAAAATGCCATCTTTCTCCTTCTGGGACTCTGACCTATATGGATATGAACAATATTATCAACAGTATTTCTTCTAGAGAAAGTGAAGTTCAGGAAGAGGAAGTCATTCTTAAGCTCTCACAGCAAGGAAAGGAGGCAAAACTCAGATTTGAACCCAAGTTTTCAAATGCCAATATCCAATAGGTATTGCCATGTAAGGTGATTAATAAAGACCGACCCGTGGGCAAAACCAGGTATGCTTCAAGTTACATACCACAAAAAATGTTTTTGCAATATTTTAGAACATTCAATGGCTATCATGAAAGTCTTGAACCAGTATTAAGGATTCTTGGCTATCTAGCACTGGCAGTATTTTCCAAGAGCTAGCCACATCACAAGACCTGGGGCATTTTAAGGGTTAGATTTAGTATGAGAGGCAGACACCAGAAACTGCATATTACACAATAGGAACTTCAGTGAGGATGGCTGTCCACAGAAAAGATTCCAAAAGGTTACAGCCTATTAGTCTTCTTCCCAATTCCCATAAACCCTGAATAAAATTGCCAAAATCTCAATCTGTAGTTGATGCAAAAGGAAACATTTGGGGAGGGGGGAAGATGGGCATCCCCCTGTAATTCTTGGCCGGTTTGCTGGAAAATCACAATAAATTTGCCAAACATACTCTGAACTTTCTGGGTTCCAATCAGCCTTCAATTCACAATGAATGGGAGGGTTTCACCATCACTGTAAGGCACACGTGTCTTTCTCTTGCTTCTGTTGTGGTTTGATGATAAAAACCACAGACATTCACAAGTGCACAGAAAATTCAAAAGAGCCTGGAAAAAAAAATAGGTTCTCGTTTTGTTTGGCATATAGATTCTGAAGTCTGGAATAGGAGAAAATGGAAATTTCAAAGGAAGCTTAATGAGGTCACCCCATCAAATCAATCAAACCATAAAACCAAACTGACCCAACTTGAAATAACCAGATGTAGAGCCCTTCTTTAACTTCCCTGCACTGATGCTGAAGATCTTTTTTTATTCAAAATTATATGTAACCAGCCCAAAGGTCCACAGTACACAAATAGGTTGGTGGTTTCATAACTTATGTTTTTTATACTCTTATTGTATTGTAATTATACATCATAGTGAGGTTTGAAGTAATATAAACATGCAGGCACATGGTACTTAGCGTATTTCCTTTCTTTTTTTTTTTTTTTTTTTTTTTTTTTTTTTTGCGGTACTGGGGATTGAACTCAGGGGCATTCTACCTCCGAGCTACACCCCCAGCCCTATTTTTTATTCTTTTATTTTGAAACCGAGTCTCAGTAAGTTGCGCAGTGCCTCACTAGGTAGCTGAGGCTGGCCGCGAATCCGGATCCTCCGGTTTCAGCCTCCCAAATGCTGGGATTACAAGCGTGCGCCACCACGCCTGGCTAGCGTATTTTCTTTCTGATCTCACTCAACACCTTCTTCCTCCATCCGCATACATGTTAGTGAGATAGGTAGTGATACTTTCATATATGAACATAGCAATATTTGAACTGTTTCCTTGATTGAATCTTCTTTTTCTCCTCCCATCTCCCTCCTCCGACCCCTTCCACTCTTCTACTCGTCTCTCTCTTCATTTATCTGAAGTCCCTTATGTTCCCTATTTTCTCTCTAGCTTCCATATATGAGAGAAAATATACAACCCTTTACTTTCTGAGACTGTCTGATCTCACTTAGTGTAATATTTTTTAGTTTCATCCATTTTCCTGCAAATGACATAATTTTGTTCTTCTTTATGGCTGAATAACGTGGAATCATTGTGTGTGTGTGTGTATACCACATTTTCCATATCCATTCGTCTGCTGATGGATATCCAGGTTGGTTCCATAATTCGGCTGCTGTGAATTGTGATGCTACTATATTTATTTTTATGCTACTATATTTATATTTATTTGTAACAACATATAGATCTCAACATATAAACAGTTGGGTTTTCATCATAATAGGGACATTTTCACTTCAGATACTGTTTATTCAGTTGTATGAATGTTTCATAATTATAATACTAGCTAATATTTTTAAAACATCATTTGGATTCTGGAACTCTTCTAACATCTTAAGCAAGTCAATTCTTAATAACACTATCATTAAACCCATTTAACAGATGAGGGAGAGAAAGAGCCACTAACCCAAAGGAGATCTCAGACATGGAGGTAGATATCAGAAAGAGCAGAAGTGGAAACTGTAGTTTCAGATCTGAAGTTTGATGGGAGACAAGTTTCCCTGGTTCTTTTATGTTGCTACCAATACATTTTCAAGAGTATTTATAGAGTAAACAGCCTTGGAAAATCCCACCTAGGAAGAAGGCAGATTTCCTTACTGTACAGAAAAAGGGAGATAATATCGTTCCCCATGGCAAAGGGCAGATTGCTTGCAACTGATTATAAAAGATTTGAGTGCTCAAAGTTTGGGATTCATAAGCCATGATGCAGCCCTATTGTGTGTGTAGCATTCATGTGTGGGCCCTTGCACTGTGGAATTGGGGATGGGGGATCCATGCATACAGGATGCCAATTCTTGCTATATTGAGGACAATCTAATGTATCAGCATCCGTGAAGCTGTGACTGTCTAATTTGATAGTTTTAAACATGGTAAATGACAGAACTTCACAGTTCTAGACAGAGTTCTTAACCCATTCTCTTTTGCATGCCCACACAATCATAATTTATTACAAGTATTTCCCCCACTGGTGGATATTTAGGCTGTTTTTAAATTTTGTTAAAAATGATAAAAGACTGGCTCCTGGTCTGGTCTGTAAAGACCTTGGAAGTCTTGATTCTCATCCTCACAAGAAAAAAAGTGAAAACCAGAACTCTTGGATCCATGAAGAATTGATGTCACAAGACAAACTGTACTTCAGAAACTGGATGCAGATAGTCAAAGAGAGAAGCACACTTAAAAGGAACAGGATCCACAGAGCGAGGCAATACCTTCAAGAACACTTACCCTGAGTTTGATGAACTCCTGGAGCTTGGTGCACAAGCCAGAGAACCAAAAACCCCAGAGGTGGAGAAGTCTTAGGGTACCCATATTTTCATGGCCTATATTTTCATCAAGTTCCCACTGTGAGAATCAGAATGAAATATCCTCCAGCAGTTGCCTCCATTTCCTTGCAAATAACATGATTCTGTTTTTCTATATGGCTGAGTAAAATTCCATTGTGTACATATCCCATAGTTTTGTAATCCATTCATCTGTCGATGGACATCTTGGCTGGTTCCATAGTTTGGCTATTGTGAATTGTGCAGCTATAAACATAGATACACATGCGTCGGTCTGATAGTTTGGTTTCCTTTCTTTTGGGTAGATACCCAGAAGTGGTATTGCTGGATCATAGGGTAGGTTCATTCCCGTTTGTCTGAGGATCCTCCATATTGTTTTCCAGAGAGGTTGCACTAGTTTGCAATCCCACCAACAGTGTATTAGAGTTCCCACTTATCCACATCCTCGCCAGCAGTTGTTGTTGTTCGTGTTTTTTATGATTGCCATTCTGACTGGAGTTAGGTGAAATCTCATGGTAGTTTTGATTTGCACCTCTCTGATTGCTAATGATGTGGAACATTTCCTCATACATTTATTGGCCATTTGTATTTCTTCTTTTGTGAAGTGTCTATTTAGATCCTTTGCCCATTTTTTGATTGGATTGTTTGCTTTCTTAGCTGTGATTTTCTTGAGTTCTTTGTATATCCTAGATATTAGACCTCTTCTGTAGAGTAACTGGCAAAAATCTTCTCCCACTCTGTGGGCTCTCTGTTTAGGTTCTTGATAGTTTCCTTTGCTGCACAGAAGCTCTTCAGTTTAATGCAATCCCATATATTGATCTTCCTGAGGGTTGCTTGTGCTTTG
>PVLC010000831.1:45332-174132 GCA_004027655.1 Graphiurus murinus
GCCCTCTTCAAGTAGCTGCAAGGTCTCTGGCCTGACGTCCAGGTCTTTGATCCACCTTGAGTTGACTCTTGTGCAGGGTGAGAAAGTGGGGTTTATTTCTAGTTTCCTGCATATGGTTAACCAGTTTTGCCAACACCATTTGTTGAAGAGGCTATCCTTTTTCCAGTGTATATTTTTGGCTCCTTTGTCAAAAATCAGTGAGACCCTGTTTCCAAATAAAGAATAAAAAATAGGGCTGGGGGTATAGCTCGGAGATAGAATGCCCCTGAGTTCAATCCCCAGTACCACAAAAAGAAAAAAGAGTATGCAGCTGGGCATGGTGTCACAAGCTTGTAGTCCCAGTACTTGGGAGGCTGAGACAGGAGGACTACAGGTTCACAGCCAGTCTCACCAGCCTCAGCAATTTAGTGAGGCCATCTGAAACTTAGTAAGAACCTATTTCAAAATAAAGAATAAAAAATAGGGCTGGGGTGTAGCTTGGAGGTAGGATTCCCCTGGATTCCATCCCCAGTTCTGAAAAAAAAATAATAAAAGAGTAATGCAGATGCATTCCTGTGTGCTATGTGACTGAAAGCCAGTTTTTATGGAAATAAAATTGCATCTCTTTTTGCCATTACGTTCCTTCAAATCAGCAGGATTATTTTCACTTTTGATGAAGGAAGCCAAAGCATAGAAAGAAACAGAAACTTCTATATGTTTAGGTACCTTTAAGAGTTTTCATGAAAAAAAAAAAAAAGAATGAGCTAGGGTTTGGAAGTATGAGGCAAAGGTAGCGGTATGTATGCGACTCTGCACATTGCCAAGACACAAAGGAAGGACGAACAGAGAGGCATTGTTCTGCTGAGCCGCAAAGCCACTCTTTGAAGTGTTCCCATTGAGTCATTTTATTTTTTTTTTTTTAAATCGTGAATGATTGTTAGGAGAGAAGAGCGTGGGAAGATGAATGAAGCCATAAGACACATCCCACTCCCTGGAATGTCCATCTGAGCAGCTTCAGGTTAAAATCAACTCATGTGAACTAGTCACCGCCCTCTAGTTACACTGTCCCAAGAAGAGAATCCAAACCAGGTTTCTTCCTAGCCACTTTGGATTCGAGGGGCATCATCTGAGTGGCCGAAGAAGACATACATTTGCACCCTGAGTTCTAGCAGGAGAGCAATAGCAGGTATTTCTCAGTCACTAATCATCCCCAAAACTGGATCCACTTTTCCCTTTAATCATCGTGTCCTGAGACCACATAAAACTTCATAAATATAATCTCAATGGCACCACAAAAGGAAACTAGCCATGTGTCAGATATTTTGCTGATTCATTTATGTGCATTATGTCATATCATTGTATTTGTTCATTCTACAAACACTGATGGAAGACCTTTTCTGGGCCATCGCAATCTAAAGAAGCAGTTACCAATATTTTCCACATTTTATCGACGGAGAAACTGAGATGTTACTAATTAGATAAGCCAACATTTGATTTCAGATGTACTTTAGACCCAAGACCAAGAGCAGATGTCCTGACCATCTTAAGATGTCAAGCCTGTTTTCCTAGGTCTCAGATACTTCCTCTTCTTCCTCTTCCTCCTCCTCTTCCTCCTCCTTCTCTTCTTACTCCTCCTTCTCTTTCTTCTTCTTCTTCTTCTTCTTCTTCTTCTTCTTCTTCTTCTCTTCCTCCTCTTCTTCCTCCTCCTTCTCTTCTTCCTCCTCCTTTTTCCTCCTCCTCCTCCTTCTCCTCCTTCTTCTCCTCCTCCTCCTTCTCCTCCTCCTCCTTCTCCTCCTCTTCCTCTTCCTCCTCTTCCTCTTCCTTCTCTTCCTCCTTCTCCTCTTCCTCCTTCTCCTCTTCCTCCTCCTTCTGTTCCTCCTCCTCTTCTTCCTCCTCCTTCTCTTCTTCCTCCCCCTTCTCTTTTTCCTTCTTCTTCTTCTTCTTCTTCTTATTCTTATTCCTCCTATTCTCTCTTCTTCTTTTTCCTCCTCCTCTTCATCCTTCTTCTCCTCTTCTTCTTCTTCCTCTTCTTCTTCTTCTCCCCCCTCCTCCTCCCCCTCCTCCTCCTCCTCCTCCTCCTCCTTCTTCTTCTTTTTCTTCATCTTCTCCTCCTTCTTCTTCTGTTTTCTTTCCTTTAGCTCCTCCCCCCACTTTCAGGAAGCAAGCCCAGCCAAGCATTCACTTTGACGATGTAGCGAGGCCAAGGCTTGGGGACTATTTTTTACAACCCTTTTCTCTCCAGCCAGTGTTAGCAAATTATTGCACAAGGTACCATGATATTCCCTGACTGCATCAGAGGCAATTTCTTGATAGATCCAGTTCCTACAATAACAGTCATAGATCAGAAAATGAGGGACTGAGGGAATTGGTGGTTTTGGGGCCTGTGTGTCTTGGCTGGGACCGGTAAGAGTGTATAATCTGGAGAGATGTTAGCTTTCTAAAGAAATATAACCTCTGGTTGCATTAAAGGAGGAAATAAGTTTAAACGTTCCCTTCATTAAATAGCTTTAGAAAACCAGCACTTGTTGAGTTCAACTGCGGCGTTAGTTCTGATGAACAAAAATAGAGGCAGAAACAATAGAATGGCCTGAGTAATTTTAAGTCTTTGGTTTCTCCATTAATCACAGGGGTGTTTGATGGAGAACGAATCTCAGGCAACTCACAAAATGTCAGAAAAGACACGGACGGCTCAGGTCTGTTTGTGCAAAGGTCCTCAGTCGTGGTTGGGTTATGGCAGGAAGCCTGGGTTTCATCAAAATACTCTTCATTCTGGGGACCTCTGTAAGCCACATGCTACTCCTGTGAAAGTGGCAGGTGACAGACCTCACATTTTTACACAGAAGTTGCAAAATGAATGGAGAAAAAAATAAACAGGAAGGAATCAATGAAATCAAAGGGAACTGCCATTGTATTGATGGTGCAGAGCTAAGGGGAGGAAGCCAGGGGTCAAGCATGTCCCGACTGCCACACAGGACAAGTTCATACTGGAAGAGCATGGCCGTCACCCCTATGTGTGCAATGAGGTCCAGGGCTAGGACAAGTTAGGCCCAGGAAGTCACATAAGTGTCACGTACATGTGGAAAGGTTTCACACACAGCATGATTGTGACTCCTTCAGGGTGCCATTGCAGTTGCTTGGAGGATACCATTTATAAGATGTGTGTGCAAGCATACTATTTCTTTACTCGTTGTGTTAAAAGATATTTATAGTTTAAAAAATTCAGGTTCTGCAATCATGGTACTATAAAGGCAGTAGCCCAATAAGAAATAAGATGCAGAATACAACTTAGATGTGTGGCAAAGTAAGACTGAAGCAGGCATATCTCCTTTTCAGGTGATTTTGATGAATGAAGTCCAAGGACAAAGGGTATAGAATATTAAAGTTTAGTTTAAGTCAGGGGAAGATAGAAGACAGAGCAGCTCCCTGCCCCCCACATGGGAGGAGGGACCCTCAAAGAGAGTGACCACTGACCACCTCTTGGGCAGCGGGCTTTTAAACCTTACTGAGGTTTCCCATCTGCTCTTTATGATGGGTTAGAATTGAGTGTGGGGAACCAATGACTTTTGCACAATTTTGATCCTGAATTTGAACTGTGATCTTGGCGTCTGGTGGTGATTTCCTGGCGCCCACTGGTCTCTCGCCTCTCTGTCAATCTTCCTTCCCCCCCTCACAGAAGGTGGGCCAAGCAGACGGCCTTTTCCCTCCTGTTCCCAGGTCCTCTGTCCTGCCTCAGCTCTATTCTGTACAGACACCCAGAAAAGACATGGAAAATCTCCTGTGTTCAGTATAGTGCACCCTGCTTTGCAGCTGTTATTGAAGAAGTCTGATATTTAGATACATATAAAGACAGCTTTTCTCAGTTCACATATACAACTGAAATATTTATGACAGCATGTAAAGATAGGTCTGTGATTTTATTTATTTATTTATTTATTTATTTATTTATTTATTTATTTATTTATTTATTGCGGTACTGGGGATTCAACCTGGGGGCATTCTACCTCTGAGCTATACCCCCAGCCCTATTTTTTATTATTTATTTTGAAACAGGGTCTCACTAAGTTGCAGAGAGCCTCACTAAGTAGCTGAGGCTGGCCACAAACCTGCGATCCTCCTGTCTCAGCCTCCCAAGTACTGGGATTACAAGCGTGTGCCACCATGCTGGGCTCATGTCTGTGATTTTATAAGGAATCTACTTATTGATAACTTACCCTATAATTCTAAAACTAAACAATTAGTAAAGAAGCACTGATTATTATTTAAAAGGGTGGAACAGTATTGGAAGATTTTAGAACAGACCTATCTGCTACAAACCTTATATATGTTACTAAAAAAAATGCATGAAGTCATGTAAAAAACCATGCACTAAGATTAGGAGGTCTCATATGGATAATAGAGTTAGAAACAAACCACTCAAACTTTACTAACTTTGGAATTTGATCATTAGAAAACAATCTCAGTAATACTACTGTGAAGATAAAACCCCGCAGACATCTGCAACTGGATTCAAAAAGTCCACAGTTGATTCTTAAAACTTTAAACCCCAAGTTTGTGCTTTTTCTTTTATTAATATCAGGTTTATTAAAACTAGAAAGCTGATATAAAAGGTAGATTTCTCTTCTAATAATTCATCATAATTAAATACTTTTGAATGATTTTTAATTTAATTTGAGCTAAATTTAGTTTAACTGATAAATAAAACAAAAAAAGCATGTATAGTCATGCGATACCATATGATGTTTCTATACATTTATACATTGTGTGATGTTTAAGTCAAGTTAAACATATCTAGTTCCTCAGATTTATCATTTCTTTATGGTGAAAACATTCAAAATTCTTTCTAGCTTTTAGAATATACAGTACATTAACATTATCCATAGGGAAAGACAGATTTCTACATCATTTTATATTTAAATCTGGGGAAAACTGGGCATGGTGAGACTCACCTGTAATCTCAGCACATGAGAGGCTGAGACAGGAGGATCACAGGTTTGAGGCCAGCCTCAGCAACGTAATGAGAGTCTCAGCAACTTAGCAAGACCCTGTTTCAAAATTAAAATAAATAAATAAAAATAAGAAGGGTTGAGGGAGTAGCTAAGAGATAGAATGCCCCTGAGTTCAATCCCCAGTACCCATCCCCTCAAAAAAAAACCATTGGGAATAGATTGACATCTTCCCCATTTACTCTGGCAGCTTCCACAGATGGCTTAATTTGAGAAATGCAGCCATTTTGAAGCACAATAAGCGACACTCTGTCCCGTTGGTTTTGAGTTGCCACCTTAGTGAATGGGAACACCCGTTTCAAGGGTTCCTGCTTGCCCTCTCCCATCACGACAGCATCCACTCTGCAGGCTGAGGGGCCAATGAAAGGACTCTCTGCCACTGGCTAGGTGCGTCCATTCCAGCTCCTTATTCAGAAGCCCCGGAACAGGTGGGTGTCTGGGCCCACAAGTCCCAGAATGGGATGAACCCAAGTAATAGTTCACTGGGTACCAGACCCCATGTGTCCCTTGTGTGGTAGAGGTGACCCAGCGGCATGCTGTAGAGCAGGGCATCGGCAGCAGCTCACACCCAGAAGCCATGTGTGTCGGTGCTGGAGGAATGGCCACCAGTCTTCTTGTATTCTGGTCAGCATCTTCAAAACCACAATCTAAAGACCTGACCACGTAACTTAGAGGAAAGAAGACTTGTTTTCCTACAGTCTCATGTTCAGCCCGTGTGAGGCTAGGACAGGGGCCTCAGAAAGAGAGCACATGGGCAGTGGAGGCCAGAAGCAAGAGAGAGAGCAGGAGGAGGAAAAGGAGGAAGAAGAGGAGGAGGAGGAGGAAAAGGTGGAGGAGGAGGAGGAGGAGGAGGAGGAGGAGGAGGAATCATTATATAATCCCCAAGACTAGACTCACAGGGATCCACCTGCAGCCTCACCCTACTGGCTTGGGCCACCACCCAGATAAATCCGTTACAGTGGCTTTATCCACTGCTGGGTTTATGACCTTCATATCTCAATTACATCAGCTCCAAATATTCATAAATGGGCTCTTTAGGGGACATTTTATACTAATTGTGGCACCTCCAAATCTGCTATGGTGTCACAGAGACCTTCCTCTTGGATATCTGGCTTCTCCTTTAGTTGACAGGTTCTGTTCTGTGTGTATGAACTAGCTCAGATCTAGAGCGTGGACAAAAGATTGTGAGTTCTCACTGAGATGGGAACCTGTCCACCCTCCATCCTCTAATGACCAATGACGTGCCTCTGCAGAGTGGCTTCGCAGGGTGCCCTCAGGACCGTGCTGTCCTTCGAGGTAACTCTACTTTGCTACCTCTGACAGTGGCACGTGCCACGTGGCTTCTTCCCTCCAGAAATGCCATCATCACGTGCTGTTTGGGGACATAGTTCTATGACAGCCTCACCTACCCTCAGGCTTGGAGCTCCAGTGCCCAGCTGGTGCACCTCTCATGATCTGCTCAACGATTCACTTGACAATTGGAGTGTTCTCCATGGCTGCCAAGAACCGTGTCAGCCAGTGGATAACCCACACTGAGTGGTAGACTCATTCCGGCATGCTCAGGGCTGTGAGACTTTCAATCCTCTGTCCACAGTATGGCATACTGTTGAACATGGGTCGTCACTGTCCCTGGCTTCCAGAGGCACCCCCGTCTGTACCAGGACACTAATGACAATGGGAGTTGTCATCCTTTGGAGTCTCTGCCAGGATGTGAAATTCTGAATCATAAGAGATTATCTTCTAGCGACCAAATCTCCACCTCCTAGCTTTATGTTGTGCTCCTCCACGCAGTACCGTCAGAGTCCACTTCTAGGTGACATGTGACCCAGGTCCTACTGGGGCCCTCTGGTATGGCTTCTCTTCTCTTCGGCAGGTCCAACGATTCTCTGGTTGACACCTGCTAAGATGTGTCCCTGACTGCCAATCTAAAGATTAGAAACAGAGCACCTAGCCGGGCGTGGTGGCACATGCTTGTAATCCCAGCCTTTGGGAGGCTGAGACCGGAGGATCTGGATTCGCAGCCAGCCTCAGCTGCTTAGTGAGGCCCTCTGCAACTTAGTGAGACCCTGTTTCAAATAAAGAATAAAAAAAAAATAGGGCTGGGGCTGTAGCTTGGAGGTAGAATGCCCCCAGGTTCCATCCCCAGTACCGCAAAAAAAAAAAAAAAAAAGAAAGAAAGAAAGAAACAGAGCACCTATAACATTTGAACACTTTGCAGTAATCATCCTCGGGTCAGAACCCACACATCTATATGCAAATATACACATATGCATATTTATGTAAAGGAAATAGCTAAAGTAAATTTCAATAACCCATTCGATCCTTGAGAAATAAATATCTGGACTTGACAAGATCAGACATAAACACATTATTATAATAAGTTTTAAAGAAATTATATTATTACCTCACTTGGTTGGTATTCTTATTTGGCAAACAAATTGGTATCTCACTTAAGATTTTTTTAAAAAGAGAATGGGTTTTCTTATTCCTTTTTTAAGCCCACCCCACCCCCTGCTGAATTCCCTTATCCTTGGCCTGATTGGCTTTTCTCTTTACCATCTTTTGTGTTTTGTAAGTCATGCATTTTGAGAATGGGCCAGTCTAAGGGCCACTCACCAGAGACCTTGGTACCAAATGAATGTGCTCCCCATTACTGCTCTTCCTTTCTTATAAAAACTATCATCATACACAAATGATTTTATTAGAAAAAGTTGGAAAAAAGTAGTTGCAATAATGAATAATATTACGATTCATTAAAACAAAACACACTATTTTGAAAGGCACTTATGTGAATGCATAGATTATTTATAATGCTAAAAGTCCTCATTGGAGAAAAAGGCTATGGCATGAAGAATTTAATAGGGCTTTGACAGAAATCTGACTATATTTCGATGTATCATATTTAGAGAGAAACTAAGCTTTTAAGAAAAATTTTCCTAGGTTATAAGAGGAGCAAAATAATTATGAAAATGTTCTCTACTTTTTTTTTTTTTTTTTTTTTGCGGTACTGGGGATTGAACTCAGGGGTATTCTACCTCTGAGCTATACTCCCAGCCCTATTTTTTATTCTTATTTTGAAACTGAGTCTCACTAAGTTGCGGAGTGCCTCACTAGGTAGCTGAGGCTGGCCACAAACCTGGATCCTCCAGTCTCAGTCTCCTGAATGCTGGGATTTACAAGCATGCGCCACAACGCCCGGCTTGTTCTCTACGTTTTAAGGTGGAATTATAGAGGTAGGCATCGGCAGCCTTTAACAAAAAGAAGAAAAGTATGCTTCAAACAGTTAATTCCCGTCAATAACGATTTTCATTGTAGGTGAGAGAGGATCTCTCTCTCTCTCTCTCTCTCTCTCTCTCTCTCTCTCTCTCTCTCTCTCTCTCTCATATCAGATGTGGTGCTAAGGAGCAGCTCTTCCCCTGGCACCTTAGTTCTCAGGTTCAAAGGATGAGCAGGTGGCTTTTATCAATCCACCAAAAGCAAGGACTTTTTTTTTTTTTTTTTTTTGCCTCAATTTAATGGTACTTTTCCAAATCTACTTGTGTAGGGGATTTAGGCATTGAGGCTCCCAAGTGCCATTAATAGGTGTGACCAGATTTCCATTTAGCAATTAAAAGTGCACCTTTTCAGCTCTCTGACCACGGCCTTACAGGGATTTCAATCTTCTGTTAGAATAGAGTGAATTTGAAAAGTCAAACGAAAGTTTTGTGGTTAGTCAGCTCCAACTTACTGCACATCTGCTTTAAGTCGTCATGTAAACCAAGAATTGTCCCTCCATCTCCTGGAGACACAAACTACGTCCCTTTGTGATTACTCAAAGTGGCCACTAAAGGTCACCCTTACTCCACTTTCTCTGCCCAGTTCCGCAACCTGGGCCCAGGTACAAAAATCTGTGAAACTCCCCATATTTGCAGTAGCAAAGGATGCACTTGAGGTGGGAGGTTCAGGGCCAGGAGCACAGCGAATGTCCCTACCCAATATCGACAAGAAACCCAAGCTATCCATAGAAGCAACTGGAGACAGAAATCTCATGTTACGGCTCCACATTAATGCATTTATAGGAAATGCGAATATCGAAATTCACAAAAGCTACATTTTGAAATGAGCACAGGGCAGCTGTGAAACTCAGAATAAGTTATATTCTGAACCATAACAAAAATGTTTTATTTAAAAGAAAATAAGTCATTCTTAGGAAGCACACTCAAGACCTCAAGGTTTCACTGGGTTGGTAAGTCATGAGGGATCCTATTTGAAGGGGGGGCGGAGGGCAACTTAAGAACAGCACTTGTCAAGAATGCAACGGCTTAAATCATGCGTAAAAGTACTGACATTACGTATGGGAGCCACTGCCTTTTCTAAATAAGTGTTTGGGATATTTAGAAAAGGCTCATGTTTAAAAGTCTGAGATTTCTTGGGGAAGAGAACATATTTTCTCTGCACAATTTACAGGAAACTCATGTCACATACCCAATGTATATGCTAAATATCTTTTGTAATAACAGGAACACAAATTAAAACAACCAAGCAACTAGCATTTCACCTAAAATGGCCACACAATTAAGTGGAAAAATATCAAATATCAAGATTGCAGAAAGTCAAGGTCCATTTCACTAGTGCAACAAATAGACACTAGTATTTCACAATAACTAGTAAGAAGAATGTGCATTCTTTTGGAGCTAGTACTTTAACTTCTAGAATTTACCTTAGGGAAACACCACTCATTTTTTTCAAGAGAATATTAGCAGCACCTAAAAGTGAAAAAAGTAATACAAACCAAAAGTTTATTATTGAGAGAATGGCTAGATAATTTAATGCCTATCATTCATTACTTAAAAAGAATTGTTTTCTAAAATAGTTGACTGATAAAAAATTCAAATTCCATTAGATATGTAAAATAGAATACTACTTGTATTTTTTTTCAAAATTAAAAAAAAAAATTTTAGGCAGGTGTGGTGGTGTGTCACTATAATCCCAGTGCCTGGGAGACTGAGACAGGAGGATCACATGTTCAAGTCCAGCCTCAGCAACTTAGCAAGACTCTCAGCAATTTGGGAAGACTTATCCCAACCTCATTTCTAAATAAAAAATTAAAATAACTGGGGTGTAACTCAAAGGTAGAATGACCCTAGGTTCAATATTCAATACGGAATATAAATAAATAAACGTGTAAGTAAATAAACACATAAATAAATACTTTAAAATTTAAAAAATTTAAAATTAGGCCAAACTATATGAAATTGCTGATATCCAACTCTTTTTTTTTTATCGATGTAGAAGACAATTTCCTATGATTCAATCTATACATAGAACTAATGAGAAAGTATACTAGTTTTCTTGATGAGGGTTTAGGATTAGGGAAGGTAATGTGAGGGAATTCTCTTTTTGGTACTGGGGATTGAACCTGGGGGCGATCTACCTCCAAGCTACACCCCCAGCCCTTTCTATTTTGTATTTTGAAAAAGAGTCTTGTTAAGTTGCTGGGAGTCTCACTAAGTTGCTGGAAGTATCTGCAATATTTCCCGTTAAGAATGTGTTTCACATAAATAGACATGAAGAACACATTGTAATTTGTTATTCACCATGTAAAGAATCGTACTGACCCAGAAAACTAAAGAAATTTTACATTTTATATGACTTCATAGAGTAAATACTTTAGAAAAGCAATCAAGAATTAAATACTCTTAGTTTCATAAAATGAAATGACAGAACACAATCAATTGAGTAATTATCCATTATATAGCATTAATCCATTGGAGTAAATATCACAACTTTTCTAAAAAATCAGCTATAACATATTCTAATTTTCTCTACGCAATAACAAGGTGTTTAGCTATACTATACTCTTGTTGATACAATAAGCTGTCAAAGCCACACTGCTTATAAAAATTAAAATTGATCACATATTAACCTAGGAGTCTTCAATATTTCATCATCAATACAACACACACACACACACACACTCAGCGGGTGTACTGTAGTGAACATTCAACCAACATTGAACTTGAACTCCGGGAGGTCTCCAAACTTAGGAAAGGCTGCTGCTCTCCTCTGCAGCTACAGGGGCGGGAAAAGGCTTCCCATTTCCGTAGGCATCCTTGCAGCTCCAGCTCTGGCATGCACTGTTTTTATTACTTTTATTCCAATTCATTCTTTCTGTGTGTCTCTATTTCTCTGAGCTTATTTATACATCTATGCACTTATTTGCATGCATACATACACACGAGGCAGGCAATGATAGACGTGTGGATTGGACTCGAAAAACCAAGTCTAAGAGCGTTGTGGGAATCTCTGGCAAATTAAGGCTTGGCCTTAATTTGTAATTGGAATATGTTTATTCACGGCTCTGAGAACAATCTCAAGAGCTTGCATCTAACCTAAGTTGCTTAGTTACAGAAACAAACCTTTCTCTTCCAAGTTCCTTCAAAGGTTTCACTCCTTCCCTTACTTGTTCCCTTAGTGAAGTCCTAACCCCCTTTGGACTCTCAGAAGGTTTCTGCAAGCTCTGAAGGTCTTGGGTTAAATCCTAGTAATACCTTAGCTCCTTTGAATGTACTGTGTTCTCTTTTTTAAACTCTTAGACTTTTCTTTTTGAGCCAGCCGTGGTGGTATACTCCTGTAATTCTAGTCCTTGGGAGGCTGCAACAAGAGGATCGGAAGTTTGAGGCCAACCTCAGCAATTGAGCAAGATCCTTAGTAACTTAGTGAGACCCTGTTTCAAAATAAAATAGGGCTGGGGGTATAGCTCAGTGGCAGAATGCCTCTGGATTCAATCCCCAGTATCACACACACACACACACACACACACACACACACACACACACACACATACACACACTTTTTTTCTTTTTGTCTTGATATTCTTACATTTTACTATAATGTGTCCAGATATAGGTTTTTCCTTATCTTTCCTCTTTGGTATGACATGGAGACTTTCAATCTGAGATTTCTATTTTTTTTTATTAATTCTAGGAAGTATATCTCTTATTTCTGCAAATATTTCCTCCTCTCAATTTTTATTCATTTTTCTTTCTAAATTTTTATTTAAAATGTTTATACTTGTTTTTCTCCCACATATCATTTAAATTGTCTTTACGGATTCAATTCATTTATCCTTTTTCTCTTCTTTCTGGAGTGATCCTCAAACTAATCTTTCAATTCCATAATTTATGACTTGTTTATTTATGCCACTTCTTATATTCTTTATCTTATATATTATGTTTCAGATATAATGTGCCTGATTGGTTTTTCTTATAGCTTATAGTTTCTTATTCTTGATGAATGTTTTAAGTAATTTGTCTTCTTTTTTACTGATTATGCTCATTTTATATTATTTGGTTCCTTGTTCCATTCTTTGTGCATCCAATAGAGTACGAGTTGCAATTTCTTTGTAGTTATGAAATAGTTTTGCTCTTTTGGTTTCTTTTGCGCTCTGTTTTGGTGCCTGTACCCTCGTATTTTCCTGAATTATTGGATAACATATGTAGAAGTGTGTAAAGGGAAAATAAGGGTGGCCCTACTGTACCTGCTGGGTCAGCACTTTGATAGAAATGGAGACAGAGACCTCCCTTCTACTCATTCTGCTCTATTCCTCACACATGATAGAGACCATATGCTGTGACCACAAAGCAATAAATTCAGAATTTAATATTAAAAAAGATAAGTAAAATTATCTTAGACTTGGAATTAAAAGGGAAACATCGCCAAATAATTCATGAGTTAGGAAGAAATCTAATGGAAAATTTAGAAGAGCTAGAAATATAAGATACTAAAACACTACACTTCAAAATGTACAGAGCTGCATAAGCCATCCTTTAGGGGAATATGATTTTTAAATATATATACCAGAAATTCAGAAAGGCTGAAAAGTAGTATGTCAAGTGGCTAATTTATAAATATAGAAAATGAGAAACAAAACTGCCTAAATGTAGTAGAAGAAAAGAAAAATAAAAATAACTACATGACTCATAAAATAGAAAACAACAAAAAGACTATATTGTACATTAACAGAAACAAAAATTGATTCTTTGGGGAAATATAATCAAACATGCAAGTGCTTGGTAAGACCAAGAGAGACACAAGGAAGAAAACAGGAATTTCATGGATGGAAAGCTTGCAGGTTAAGCAAAAAATGAAAATGGGAAAATATTCTCGACAAATACAGGCTACGAATTTCGAAAGTTTATTCAAAATGGGCAGATAGTTTGAAAACTATAGTATACCAAAGCTGAATCAAGAAGAAGTGTAAAGGGTCAGTATCTGGAACAGCTTAGGGCTTGGGATCATAATTAAACAGAAATATCCCCCGAAATAAAGCATCGGGTGTAAGTAATTTCATTGGCTATCTTCTTTCACTTTCTCAAAGTACAGATGCACTCTAACTTACAAAACTGCAAAGTCCACACTGCTAGGATAAAAGTGATGGTCCCATAGTCATTCCAACAAGGAAACAGAAGGGCTTTCTGCAGACTGAGGACAACTCCCTTCAGTCAACCTATATCTGAATGCCAGCCAGACAGCAGCCTGTGCTTTAGACATTCACCACTGGCAACAGACACTCCACACATCATTTTTCTTCTAAGACTGAAATTAACCTCCTACCTGTGTGTGAACACTGAACACACTTCAGTGTGTAACTGAAAGCACACTTCAAAGTCCAATGCCACCCACCCCTCCTTCAGTAACCTCCCTAAACCATGCTCTAAGACAAACCACAGCTCACGTCCCTATGCTCCATGCAGCTCCAAACCACCTCTTGGCTCTAATCCCATGTGAGATCTGCAGTTTTCTTTTCTCAACCAGAACTAGACCACATGAATAGGTCCCACAGCCCCTCACTTGGTAATATTCTGTGGCACCCTCAGCCCAATGGGCATGTTAACCTGGCACCTTGTGCCCCAATTCCATTTTGATTTGTTGAATAATTGTTGCTAATTTACATTATCATACGATTCATAGCTAGTAGGCCTTTCTATAAAACAGTCAATCCTAAATCACAATATAAAATAATTAGACCTTTTCCCTAATTTTCTTTACCCTACCAGGAAAGTTGATATTGGTCTTTATATAAAGCCATTCGATTTTTTTTTTGTAACACTTGATAAGTGCTTTTTCAGTTAATCTGCATATTCTTTTCTGTTTTGTTGGAGTTTTCCCTTTTGTTTGACTATTTATCTAAACTCCGGTCTCATATGTTTTTGTTTTGCCCTGGACTGTCTTGTGTTGAACATATAAGGAAAAGCTTCATAGGGAAGCTAAAAGAAACACATTAGCAGATCGTTCATCTTAGCAGGCTGCAATAATGAAAGTCTTTAAACAAAGACCCCTTATAGGGCAGAAAAACAAATCCACTGGAAATGTTCAGGATTGGGCCCCAAAGTCTGAAGAACAGACACTGGGAACAGAGTAGTTGTAAAATGCACGAGATAAAGAGAACACTCGATAACTTCAAATGGGAATTCCACAAACTCTCCCACAAAGTAACCCATCCCAACTGGCATCCGCTGGCCTTCCAAGCAGGCAAGCACTGGGAAGAAGTCTGTTTTAGGATTGCAGAGGATGTGACTAAGGCAGGCCTCTTCTATCACTTCTTTGATAGACTTCCCGAGAGCAGCCTGGTATACCATGTTCATTATACCTGCTTTCTGAGTCACCTAATGTTATCTAATAATGTTGTCCACAGCATCAAATGATTCTCCTAACTATTGCCCCAGTAGATGATATGACAGATACCCAAAGACCAAAACAGAATAAAATCCCGAATGAATGAAGTTCAACAGAAAACCAGACTTCTACAGACAAATCCACATTTTCCAGGGGACTCATCAAAGCTGGTGGGAGTGGACAGTTTCTAATGGACTTATGTGCAGCTTTGGCTAATGAAAAACTACAAAAGAAGAAAGCTGAGAATTGTTAAAGTCCCCATTGCATTAGGAAATTATTGATTTTTCTACAGAACATGGCTACAGCCAGATGTAAAATAATAAAAATATAAACTTGGTCTTTGCCCTGAATTCCGGGCACACAGCTTCAAAAACACTTGGAAATTCCTTAGTGGTAGAGGTGTCCTTTGCTATTTTTAATGAGCCTCTTTCCTTCCGTTGGGAGTTTATGCTTCCATTGTGAGTTTCAAGGGAAGGGCTTGCCACATGCATATAATCAGAGGGCTGGAACTTGGAGTTCCACCTCCAACCTCCAGGGTGGCAGAGGAACTGGAGATTACACTTAGTCAGTCAATGATTTAATCCACCATGCCTATACAATGAAGCCTCCATTGAAACCTGAACAGTGAAGTTTGGAAGCATCGGGTCGAGTGCACTGCACGCATCGATGTTTTGGTAAAATGGCATTTCCAAGATTCCAAAAGAGAAATCATGGAAGCTTTGAAGACCTCCTACCCCCACCCCACCCTTTGTGATGCATCTTTTCTATGTGGTTATTCTTGAGCTGTGTCCTTTAAAATAAAACTTGAAAATAAATCACTACTTTCTGAGTTCTGTGAAATGTTCTGGCAGAAGGAGGAGTTGTGTAAACCAAGTTAGAAAGAAGCGCAGGTGGGTTGGGGACCCAGAGCTTCTAAGGAACGCCGAAGTCCCTGTAGCTCCTGGGGTCTGTGACAACACCAAACAGTGTCAGAGTTGAAGTGAGTCGCAGGACACTCAGCTGGTGTCAGGTAATTGATGAGAAGGTGATGGAAAACCTGTCCAGCTGATCAATGGCAACATACTTCTGTGAACACACATTTGAAAGCCAGCGAGTGAGGGATGGCTTTGCTTAATGAAAGTCAGCCAATTTCCAATGGACTCATGCCAAGCCATGTTTCTAAGACTAAAATTAATCCCCTCTCACTTCTGTAACCAACACAAACCACGCTCGGTAACACTGACATCATGCCACTTCTGTCCCAAATCCAACACAACCCCAATCAGATCTCCCCCCAAAGTTTTATGTCACCCGCCTTCTGTTTGGTTCACGGTGACTGCGTCTCACCATGCTCAGTCTCTGTTCGTTAAATAAGGCACAAAAGCAGCTGAGAGTTTGAGTGGTGATATGGTACTTGGATGTTAAAATAAATACTCTCTTAAATAGGATAAGAAAAAATATTCCTCAGCTCATTCTCATAAGTCAGTCTCCTAATCTTTAAAATGAAGCTAGGAAATGATAATATAATAAGGAACTATGCAGGCCCTCTTCCTGAATAAACATGGAAAACATAAAATTCCTGAACAAAATATTAGCAAACCTAATATAGTAGGTAGTAAAAAAATACATTATAGCTAAGTTCATTATATCCCAGGTATATAGAGATAATTCTGTATTAATGTTAGCAGTTCATATCACATCAATAAATGTAGAAAAAAAACACTTGATGATAATGTAAGGTCATACTTAAAAATTTTTAGAGCATTTATAGATTAGAAATAAGGGACAACTTCTCAAACTTGATTAAAAGCATGTAAAGCCTACAACAAACATGATCTTAAAGGGGAAATTTTAGAAGTATCTCATTCAAAACGCAAATGAAGTACTCAGTATCATCACTTGTATTCAACATTACAGTTGACCTTGAAATGAAAAATGCAAGAAAAAAGCATTACTATGAAGAGGAGCAAAAATGAGAAAACAAAATTGTCTTAATTGGCAGATGATATAATTCTAAACATGGATATCCTAAAGAAATTACAGAGATGTTATTAGAAATAAAAAAAAAATTAGCAAGGAGGGTGGATGAAAGATTCATATATATAAATCAATTGTATTTTCATATACTGGTTGTCAGCTAAGAGATCATAAATAATTTTATAATCAGTAATCACATGATTTCTAGAATATAGCGTAAAATGAGTGATTGAGTGATATTACAATTTTTTAAAAATATATCCAGTTTTGTATTCTTATGTTTTTAAATTAGATTTTTAGTGCTTGCAGCTAATAAAAATTAAAAATAAGCTGGGCGTGGTGGCGCACACTTGTAATCTCCACATTTGGGAGGCTGAGACCGGAGGATACAGGTTCACGGCCAGCCTCAGCTACCTAGTGGGGCACTCCGCAACTTAATGAGACCCTGTTTCAAAATAAAGAATAAAAAATAGGTCTAGGGGTATAGCTCTGAGGTAGAATGCCCCTGAGTTCAATCCCCAGTACCGTAAAAAAATAAATAAATAAAAATAGGAAGATAAATTATTTTAATAATTGATAAGTAATAAATAATTGAAAAATGGGTCACCTCAATAAGAAATGCACTTTTAACACTAGCCTAATATTTAATATGATATAGCAAATTTTGTATTGATGCTATTTCTTTGATTTTATGTTATTATTTTTACAGTATCCAGTGATAACTTGACTCCCTTCAATAAGCCCAACTCCATTCTCTCTTTCCTTAGCCCAGAGGGACCACAGCTCTTGTTTGTGCTTCAATTACCTCCACCGAGCCTTGGAAAAGTGTCCCTAGGCAGAGAGCCAAAGTGAACTGGGGGGGGTGACTCCAGATGCTTCCTTTCTTTCAGGGATCGTAGCCCAGAGTTATTTGTAGCCCAACGCTTGAAAACAGTTGCTTTATGTATTTTGTCCAGATTTATAGTTATTTGCTCAAGGGTAAGCTGATACCGTTACTCCATCATGGCTAAAAAGTTAACAGTTCTGTTTTTACATGTCACTCTTTAGAACATTCTAAAAATGACATCTTTTGCAAATATTTAACTTAAGATAAGAATTCTAGATAACCTAAAAGGTGTGCAAGTGTGTAGATGGATGTGTGTGTGTGTGTGTGTGTGTGTGTGTGTGTGTGTACGCAAGTGTGGGATAACACCGGAGGAAAAGAAGCTGAGTGTGTCACAGGGAGGGGACTCATGGAACCCCTGTGGACATGTTTGCTTTGGGACGCCCACAAAGCCAGTCGGCTCTAGAATATCAGGTCCTGAACACCGCAGGAGAAGTCTTCAGCCGTCAACTGTGATGTTGGCGTTTTTGCCATCAAGGGTCACTTTGGAAGTTCTCTGAGTGGACGAGACGCCCTGGGTAGCAGCAGTGCAGTGAGGGAATACAGGAGAACTGAGGAGAGCGTTCAGAAGGGCTGTCACTGGAGAAGGGGCAGCCGAGAAGACCAGCAACAAGGGCAGGAAGGTGGGAAATGAACTCTGGAAACCCAATTCTATGAAAGCCAAGGAAATTATTCAAGAAAGCAGAGTGGTCAACCATGTGCGAATGTGCAATGAGATTGTAAGCGAGACGCAGATGGAAAGCAGACCGCTGGACCTGACAGCGTGCAGTGGTTTTGAGGACATGTGCACAGCAACGCTACAGCTTCAGAGAGGAACATGGGGAGTAAGAAAGGACAACGCCAAGCCCAGCTGAGACCGGAAAATCTGGGTTCACGGCCACCCTCAGCTACCTAGTGAGGCCCTCCACAACTTAGTGAGACCCTGTTTCAAAATAAAGAATAAAAAATAGGACTGGGGGTGTAGCTCAGAGGTAGAATGCCTCTGAGTTCAATCCCTAGTACCACACACACACAGAAAGGACAATGCCACGTGCAAAACAGTATTGGTGGCCCGGTAACAGGAAGATCGGTCTAAGGTACATGTGCAAGGTTGGTGATGTGTAGAAGAAGTTCCACTACTTTTAGTGGGATTAAAAATCATTGTCTTTAACCTTTTCTAATCCACCAGTGTGTCTAGACATAATACAGACACTCTTCACAGTAAGTACATATTTTTTAAAGGGGGATCATGCTTTTTTTTTTTTTTTTTAGTTGAAAAGGACAATGACTCCTCTTCCCATGCCTTTTAACTTTCTACCCTCAATTTGTCCCCAACATTCTTGACCTGGTTGTGGTGCCTGAAATTAGACGTAGGCTAGCAAATTATCTTGAACTCTGATTCTACCGTGCTTTTTTCTAACTTCTGTTCAGAGAAAAGTCACAGGGGTCAGATTGGATCCGAAGGCACTATCCAATTAAGAAGAAAGTGATGATGGCAGCTGACTCACCCAGTCCTTGCTCCTCTGTGAAGTTCCTGTGCTCCTGTTTCCTCTTTCCCTGTCAGACTGTGTACTTTAGAGCAGGTCATGCTTCCCAGTAATTTCATGTTCCCCCAGAGTGTGACACCAAGCACCAGCTTCTCAGTGACTCATTCCTTACTCAAGGAAGCTGGAGAAAAAAAAAAGTCCTGTTAGCTTGACAAGTTTTTCTTGCTTCTGAAAACAAAATTAATCAATAATAGAAATAAAAGCATTGTGCTAAATATGTTTAGAATTCATTTACCAAATTTGATGTATTTTAATCAAATGAATGACTATATTCTTTTGAGAAATAGTCATAAATGACTATTACATTTGGTGATGAAAAATCTAGGTGGTATTACTTTCCTGATGAAGTAGAAAGCAAGCTATTGTGCTAAGTACAAAACAGACTGAGGCATGTTATTGAAGATAATGGGAGGAATTTGATAGGTAGTCCCTAAAACTGAGATAAACATGAAGTTGGATTGATACTGATATGCCACGTGTATATTTTTCCCCAGAGATGCTCTGTGACCAGGAAAGGAAAAGAAGGGAATTTGAATAATAAGAACTAGAATTTTTCCTGGTAAATTAATGAAAGGATACACTGGCAATGTGGTTTTAGGTATTCTATTATCTCATTCTGTCGCTGTAACAAAATACCTAATGCTGGGTAATGTGTAAAGAAAGAGGTTTATTTAGCTTACGGTTCTGGAAGTCTAAGAACAGGGTCCCAGCATCTGCTGAGCTCTAGGGAGGGCCTTCTGGATGCATCAAAACATGGTGGGTGACATCATGCTGGGAGTTCACGTGGGAGGGACCACATCATGAGACAGGAGACAGACTCAGGAGTTGACAACTTGCTTTCTCGGGAACTCTCAAGAATCTACCAGTCCATGAATCTCTTCCAAGGGTGGTACCTCCAATGACCTAATGACCTCCTACCAAGTTCCACCTCTTAAAGGACCCACCACCTTATTGCCATCACATGGGGACCAAGCTTCCAGCACATAAGCCTTTGGGGACATGTTTAACCTTATTCAAATTATGGCAGATATTGAATGGAAATTAATAGAGGGATTGTGCCCTTGGCGTATGCTGAGTTGCAAAACAAAACAAAACACAAAAAACACAAAAAAGATGAGAGGCAAATCTATCAAGTAGGCTTGAAACAATATGAGATCGTAGTAGAGTGGATGCCAAGAATTCTGAAGGGTCTGAGGTCTTACCCCATAGGCAAGGTAACAAACTAGTCTTCAGCTGTTTCATGGATATACATAGAAGGTGGTTAATTACTCTTAGAAATAAAATTAGTCAGAATATTATTATTTTTCTCCTGATTCTCTCAGCCACAATTTCTAGAGGGTATTGCAAAGGGCCCATGTCCCCTATGTCTATGGTTTGTTATAGGAGAGAAAATTTGATTCTAGGGAACCCAGATGTTTTATAACAGTCTGTAAGTATGCCTGCTTTGTTGTAGAGGAGGAAACTGTATTAATTCTATTGGATAGGAACACAACTGATCTTTACTCCAGAGGGAGACACTATCTCCAGCTTCCAAGGTTGTGAGCAAACATGGCTCCCTGTCCTGGAGGAACACTTTCTTTGAAATAATTCTCTATATCTTCACCTCTTTAAAGATAATTCATAGCCAAGGATGATCAATATCTTACTTGCAAGGTAAGCAAAAACATGAGATACTCATGGAGAACTGTGCCAATGATGGGCATCTGATTTAGGGGCTATGTGAAGGAAATAATTGCAGGTGATAATAACTTCCTGGTTTCAATTTTGAGAGTTCATGGGTCATAAATGAACCAAGAAATGAATGTGTTGCATTTTGAGATTTCTTGGATGATGGCAAAGGTTTGAGTTGACAGAGAAATAGAAGTGAGAGTCTCCATGCATTTAGTGAAAGAGAAGACATAGTATCAGTAGGTAACCAAGGTTAAAAAGAGAAGAATATCATAAACGTAGATAGCTTCAGCAAACCAAGACTTCGGATAATTAATAAAGTTAATTTTTTTTTTTCGGTACTGGGGATTGAACTCAGGGGCATTCTACTTCTGAGCTATGCCCCCCAGCCCTATTTTTTTATTCTTTATTTTGAAACAGGGTCTCACTAAGTTGCGGAGTGCCTCACTAGGTAGCTAAGGCTGGCCTCGAACCCGGATCCTGCAGTCTCAGCCTCCCAAATGCTGGGATTACAAGCATGCACCACCATGCCCGGCTAACAAAACATTTTAAAAAGTTTCTATTTTGAGAAGGTTATAAGCTTAAGGCAAAGAAAATTGTTTAGAAATATCACCAAAGTATGAATTCTCAAGCCTTCATGGATGTTCCTGATAGAGATTCACTGAAGACAGTCATTTGGGAACTTGGTCCTACGCTTAGCATAACATCTTGTATCTAACAGATTCTGCTGAAAGGCCCTGAAAAAACGACAGGAAGGTATTCCCAAACTACCCAAATCTACAGCACTTCAGGAAGGCATCCATGTTGTAATTCCCTGTGCAGTGTTTGAAAGAAGACTAATTCAGTCATCTTGTTTTCCCACAAAAATAGTAGAGCTACATCCAAGTAAAGTACCCACATATTTTATTTGTTAAGAACCCAGGCTTTGGAGTTAGAATTAATTTGGAATCCCAGGTCTGTCACTCAACTCCTTAAATAACCTAACGGAGATTAATTAAATTATCATTTTGGTTCCTTCACCTTTAAAATCAAACAAAAAGGAGGAGGAGGAGAAGAACACTAATAGTAAGATTATTTTTTAGTTAAATGAGATAAAATGTAAAGGTATTGACAACTGTAAAATAATCTATAAATTTTAATTATTATTAATGTTGTAATTTTGCTACTAAGCTGATATAATTCTAGCTTGCCAAAAGACAAATAAAACAATTGGGGTTTTGTCTGCAATTAACCTGAAGTCATATTGAAATTTTAGTGACTCTCCTTAACAGCTACCTTGGAGTAGTGCATTGGCATTTACATTTCAAATTAAATTGGTTCAAATCAATTCAGCAGATGAAATGATTTTTAAGAGTTTATTCCTGTTTTGAGTTCTTGGAATCAATATATGAAGAAGTTTGCTGCCCCTGCTCATAAAGAGCATAAAATATCTCACTAACTGTGACACTGATTTATATCTCTCAGAACACTTTTAGTTGATTGATAATAGTTGCTTGAAAAGAACTCCAAGACCATATATAGATTTAACAGCAAAAGTTACTCTGAGTATTTTGAGATGCTTCCCAAAGATGGAGGAATATTGAATGCATCTGCAACCAAATGGGAGCAGAATGAACTAACATTTAGTTTCGCCTGCTGAGAATGGCTTCATTGCTTTACTGAGAATTTGACATTTGAGTTGATCCTGAAAAAAAAAAAAGGAGGTGGGAGTAGGATTGCAGAAATAAAACTGGGAAAGCATTTCAAGCAGAGAGACAATAATAAACAAAGACATGCATGAGCTAGAAAGAATATCAAATTCTGGAAAATAGTGTCTTAGAAAGCTAAAGTACTACCTGTGGCAGTGGAGGAGACAGGAATGCAGAGTAAATGGACTTGAATGGCATGCTAAGGATTTGACTTTGTCATCAGCTGACCGGAGGTGTCAATAAAATTTCAGTAACAAGCAGATTGGTATTTTGTTTAATATTACTGGCCACCACGCATGTGATCCATTTAAAGGAAGAGATGCTAGAAATGAGACCAGATTCCAAAATAATCATCTAAGAGTTGGACAAGATCAATGCATAGAAAAGAGAAACTAGCAGACTGTGTGGCCAATTAGATGCCGGAAATGGAAAGGAAAAAGAAGCTAAAGACCATATTCAAGTATTTGGTTTAAACATGTTGAATTTTCAAATTCTTGCTGCAACTTTATGAAGAATTGATTGTCCTCAGTCAAGTGTTGGCAGATTTCTGGTAAAGCCTAAGATAGTAAATGCTTATTTCCTGAAGAATGTCTGATTAATATTCAAGATTTAAGATCTGTACTGTGTGCCCAAGGAAAGGTTGTCACAGCTATTCAACTCTGCTAGTGCTGTAGATGAATGAGTCTGCTGTATTCCAATAAAACTTTATTTACAAAAACAGGTGAGCAGCTTAGAGACTTGTGGTTGAGGCGATGCCTGAAGATTTAGATGTGGGAAAATTCATCCAAAACCAACCAACCAACCCATGTTTAAGGAGGAAAACACAAACTCTTTTGAGGAAGAGTGAGAAAGAAGGATAATTAAAAACACAAGGAGAAGCCAGGCGTGGTGGTGCACGCTTGTAATCCCAGCATTTGGGAGGCTGAGATCAGAGGATCTGGGTTCTTGGCCAGCCTCAGCTACCTAGTGAGGCATTCTGCAACTTAGTGAGACCCTGTTTCAAAATAAAGAATAAAAAATAGGGCTGGGAGTATAGCTTGGAGGTAGAATGCCCCTGAGTTCAATCCCAGTACCAAAACAAACAAACAAACAAACAAAACCACAAGAAGAGTAGTCAGAGATGTAGGAAATTAGCTGGCAGAGAGTTGGCTTTAGAAAAAGCAGTATGGTGTTCCTATTGTTCCCAGGGGAGAGACGTGGTCCCCAGAGCCCTGAGTTGTAAGGCGGCTGTGACTGAATGATTCAGCCTGTCAAATTGAACCGAGGACATGTGGTTCCCATGATCCAACATAGAAAACCTTGAAAGATAGTGTTCAACTAAGGAAGCATAATAATGATGCTTTCTCCCTGCATTTCCCACATAAAATGCAAAATCAAGGGGATGAGAGAGAGGATAGAGTGCAAATAGGGTTTAGTAGAAGGCAATGCTGCCGTGGTACCTTTGCAGAGTGGTGAAATACTGACACCGTGGGTCGGGGGACACTGGCTGATGCCAATTTAGTGATTGTGTCCCAATTCAGGTCACAGAGACGCCATCAGAAAACTTCCAGGACAAACAGCACTACTGATCCTTTGATGTAAACTCATAATACAGTTCGGGAAATATTCCATAAATTTCGGAATCAGTCCCTAAATGCTACTGTTTTTTGTTCTTGTTTTTTTTTCCCTGCAACTATGCTCTTTGTACTTCTTATTTTTTATGTTTACAGAGAACTCATTAGGAGAGTCAAGGAATCAACACATGATTCATTTACTAGAAAAAATGGACTAAAAAAAAAAAAAAAATGCTCGCAGATATCAAATCCAACCAGACAAAGAAAGGAGAATTTCTAAATCAGCAATCAAAGAGCTGGGTAAAATGACATGTGCTTACTTCCTGAAGAATGTCTGATTAATTAATATTCAAGGCTTAAGATCTGTATTGTGTGCCTAAGGAAAGGCGGAGTGCCATGTCCTCTTACTGGGGAACTAGCAGTGACGCACAATAAGCAAATAATAGTTCAGATTGCTTCACACCCCAAACTTTGAAAAAAAAAAAAGGCGGGGGGGGGGGGAGAGGATGGTATTATTCATGAAGGTTGACTTTGCCAAAACTTGGCTTTGTGGGACTTGTTCAGTGACCGAGGCCACAACCCAGGCACAGGGTCCTGCTAGTAGAGAAGCAGGCCCCGTATCTGGGGAGAAACTGTTAAACCACAGAGCAAAAGAAAACAGCTTCAGGTCACTGGAGAAGCCTCCAAGTTGACTCCCATTAAAATGTAACCTTAGAATCGGATGTGGATGATTAGGAAGTCCTTAGGATGGAGGACAAGGATTACCTTCCCCCAAAGAGAAATTATGTTCCTGGGAACAGAGAGACGCATGGGAAGCCCAGGGAGCCTGGCCCTATTCCCTTCTGACTCCTAGTTGACTGTCTCCTTTGGCAACCTGCAGCCAGCCCCGCCTCCCCTCTCAGTCCTGAGCCAAATGGAGCTGCGGCCCGGTCACCTCGCAGCGGGACTGCGGTCTCCCTTCCTTCCTGCAGCCTGCACTTCTCCTCTCTGATCCAACAATACTTTCTACGCATATGACCTTCATTCCTCCCCATCCGGTCCTTGTTCTCACCTTAAAACCTCTCAGCAATTTCACAACCTTCTTTTCTTTTTCTGTTTTTTTTTTTTCTAAGAGTGAGGATTGAAACTACCTCAGAAACTACACCCCCAGCCCAATTTTATTTTTCAATTTGGAAACAGGGTCTCACTAGGTTGATGAGAGTCTTACAACTTGCTGAGGCTGTCTTGGAACCCACAATCCTTCTATCTCAGCCTCCCACATACTGGGATTACAGACGTGCACCACGACATCTGGCTCTTCTTTTCTTTTTCCATTTTTTTTTTTTTTCTGGTAGTGGGAGATTGAACCCAGGGGCAAGAATTTTTTCTTCTTTATTTTTGAAAGAGGGTCTCACTAAGTTGCTGAGGGCCTCACTAAATCGCTGAGGCTGGCAGTGAACCCGGATCCTCCTGTCTCAGCCTCCCAAGTACTGGATGACTAGCGTGTGCCACCATGCCTGACCCTTACCCTTCATTTAATAAAAGCCACTTTTGTCATTCTGGGCTTTGAATTTCTCCATGGCCAAAGTGTGTATGTACATCATGTCCCTTGAGGTTTTTCCCCCCTCCACCAATCTCCTTCAGTTAGGTCCCTTTCTTTACTCAACTAAGGTTTCTCCTCTTTCGTCTAGAGTGCCTCCTATGTTCTGCTTTCTCCCTAGCTTCCGCATATTAGGGAAAACATTCAACTTCTCCCTTTTTGTGATTGATAAGTCTCACTTAGCATAATGTTCTCCAGTTCCATCCATTTCCCTGCAAATGACATAATTTTGTTCTTCATTCTGGCTGAGTAGAATTCCATTGTGTACATATCCCATAGTTTTGTAATCCATTCATCTGCTGATGGGTATCCTGGCTGGTTCCATAGTTTGGCAATTATGAACAGTGCATGCATTGCTTTGGTAGTTTGGTTTCTATTCTTTTGGGTAGATACCCAGGAGTGGCATAGCTGGGTCGTATGGTAGGTTCATTCCCATTCTTCCGAGGATCCTCCACACTGTTTTCCACTGTTGCACTAATTTGTAATACCACTAACAATGTATTAAAGTTCTTATAGATCTTTTACTTCTCAAATCCCACTGAGTAAAAAGGGAATTCTTTCAACCACCAGCTAAATTCAGTAGCTAATATAGGCATTTAAAACAGTTTAGCTACACCAAAGCATGGTGCTTTCACATCAGAAACAGTTTTGCATCTGTAATGTTTCCGCTCTTGCTGTTATTTTCCACTGACAGGTAAGAGTGAGGTTTGCCACTCTTAATATAACACAGGGTGTTAATCTTATAATCACCCTGTCAGCGCTTTCTGCCGGAGTGTTAATGACCATCTTTCAGCCACTCAAATGCTCTTGCCAATAAAAATAATCCTGGCATCCAGCCTACCAGAAGTTATATAGCTACTTTTTCCCCCCTCATTTTTAAAAGCAATGAATAAATTTTTTTTTAAAAAAAGGTCCCAGCTTGAGAGGTAGAAGTCTATCTTCCTATCTGGCCTATTGCTCAGGTGTAAACCCTGCTTAGTAATAAAATTCAAGCTTTTTCATTGGTCTGAGTCTTCACATTACATGTGAACCACCTAAAGCACGTCATCATTTTCATGAAATATTTCAAGGAAAAAAAGGCCATCTTGACTGAAAATATAAAGAGCATCTTTTCCTTTCATTCAGATCAAAAGCCACAGCCACTTATGCAAGAGGAAAGAATCCCAAAGGACCTGCACTTTTGAAAGCAAGGAATGAGTCTCATCTAGGTATGTGGGTTACACGATGGGGCCTTCAGAATCTGTGTTTCATGAAACTTGAGAGGTAGGACATTATAAAGACCTACATTTTCATGTTCTGAATTTTTCCTTTATTGGATCAATGCCAGACTACAAATTTTGCCTCCTTCGTTGATTATCAGGCAAATACAAGAGCAGGAAGTAAAAATGGGCATTGACTGCGTGGGAGAGATGACCCACCAGCTAACCACGTCATTCTCTCATGCTCATTTCACTCCTGACTTTTCTTTCCTCCTTGACCTTTGAACTCCCTCCACTTGGGCTTAAGGACTCCCAAGCTTTGTTAACTGCCCTCTTCCTGCTATATCTTAAGCTACCCTCAACTACCCTGTGCCCAGAATATCTAAGTTAATAGTTAATTTTAGTGTGTGTGCGTGCGTGTGTGTGCGTGTGTGTGTGTGTGTGTGTGTGTGTAGGGGGATATGCATGTGTGTGTGTGTGGCTATATGTGTAACATCTTTGGCAAGGACACACATAATTTCTTCTTGAAACATCAGGGTATTTAAGCATTCCAAATAGGTTTTTCCCAATAGGATGTCTACTCATAGACACACAGTAACCATAACCATAAAGAGCAGCATGAACCATCTGAAACGCAGGGAGTTGTGTTTCTCACTTTTCACTCCCCTTTTATGGGTGTGCCTTTTCTATCTCCTGTGGGTTGAGTTTTAACAGAAGTGGCATGTGTGCAGCGGTGCTCCGAGTAGTATTGATTGAAACCGCAGAGAGTTTCCGCAATAACTGGACTGATTTATTTTATGTTAAGGATAAATCTGTCATCCTTTTCTTTTTAATCATCATACTTTTAGATGGTGTTTTATTTTTCCTAATGGCAGACTACACATGGAAAATGTATTTCCAAGAAATAAAATCCAAAGAAATTCACAATATCCTCTTCTCGTTGAAAATTCAGTGAAATGCATCAGCAAACTTTCCCCTGGGTTTGGCTGGAAAACAGGGAAAATAACGAAGGACCAAGTATAGAAACTCAATTTTATGGAACATGAATCACATACTTTTCTAAGAGAAATTTCCTTTCTAAAATGCTGATTAAAACAAGCTGAAACTAAAAATTCAAGCTACAACATCCAGGTTTAGTTTTTATAAACGAATGGTAATTTAAACAATCTTTATTTGTATCATGTTTTGCCTAGACACAGAAAGAGTGGGAAGAGGAAATGGAGTCAAAAGTTAAATTGTGAGTTCATCTGAACTTCTTATTTTAAGGCACTACAGTTGTCTCAAAGAAAATCCATTGAAGTTTACACAGGTTCTGGGGCTCTCCTATGGTAGAAATTCAGTGCAATCATGGTGTATGTAATATGACTGTAGTCCTTTTTTGAAAACTTAATCTTTTTTTAAGCAAAAGAAGATGCCTAAGCAAAAGAAGAATAAGAGTCTTTAATTCCATCTGTGAAGTGAGATCAGATTAAGTGAGGGTTCTCCCACTTTCTCATGAAGAGAATCTATTTTTAACTTCTCAAAGTCTTCAGTGTTCTAGAAAAAGAAGAAAGGGTTAGAGAGTCATGAAAGTAGAACTTATTTGAGATCAAAGAGATGGCGTGTCTCTGTTGGTTAGTGAAGAAAGTTGAGATTTAGGGTTAGGCTGGACAGAAACAACCCAAGCCACCAAGATCCATATGTGACCCAGGGGTTTTGACACAGTAATCAACTGCATAGACTTAAAGTACTGTAGAGTATGATAAGCTCTTGGAGAACCGCCATTAAATGATTTCTGAGTTCCCTCCACTCTATATAACTTGCCTCAAACTATAATTTTATTCCTCAAAGAAGTTTTACAACTCTATATTTCATTGATAAATGGATGATAGATAGATAAATGGATAGATAGGAAGAAAATTTTAGTTTTTCTGTCTCATTTTAAAATTGTATTGATTAAATGGCATTTTAATTTACATTTCTTTTTCTCACATCCCCTTAATTTACATTTATATTTGCTACTCTAAATGTATAATCAGTACTCTTACCAAGGCAATATGCACTTAAAAATAAAGTACCTTCCTGTTTCTTGTCTTTCTCATGGTTCTATAATTTTTCATCCTCAGAATGTGGAGAGATTTAATTTTCATGACCAGTCATCATTTTCTTCCTCCTGACTAGTCCAACATTCTGAGCACCCCAAATTTACCCAGCACAGGTTTTCTAGGTCTCTTTTGTTGCTTTGTTATTTTTGTTTGTTTTTGTTCTGAATATACAAGTCCCCCCTTATCCACCAGGATGCACTCCAAGACCCTAGTGGGTTCCTGAGACTATAGATTATCCCAAGCCATATGTATTGTGCCTTTTCCTGTAGACACATACCTTTGATGATATTTCATTTATAAATTAGGTGCAGGAAGTGATTAACAGTAGTAAAATAGAGCAATCATAACAATATACTGGAATAAAAGTCATACGAATGTTGTCTCTCTCAAAATATCTTACTATACTGTGGATCTTAGCAACCTCAGCATATAATTTTTTTATATTTCCTGAAGTTGAGGACTTTCACTTTTTGACTTAAAGGGAGCACTTTATGGCTACTCTTTGGCATATCCAAATCACCAGCATCACTACTCTGGTGTTTTGGGGCCATTGTTAAAGAAAATAAAGGTTCCTTGTACATGAGCCCCATGATATCAGAATAGTTGATCTGATAACTGAGATGGCTACTAGTGATTGATGGGCAGGCAGCATACACTGTGTGGACAAAATAGGGTAGCTTGTGTCCTCAGAGGGCTGGAGGCAGATGGTACAAGGTTCCATCCTGCTTCTCAGAATGGTACCCAATATGACATTTATTATTT
Organism: Graphiurus murinus; assembly: GCA_004027655.1. Lineage (NCBI taxonomy): Eukaryota > Metazoa > Chordata > Mammalia > Rodentia > Gliridae > Graphiurus > Graphiurus murinus. The sequence goes on from PVLC010000831.1 coordinate 74,870, forward strand.
GTTTCTGTAATATTCCACCTAATACTATTAGACAACAGTTGATGTAGGAAACTAAAACCACAGAAAGGAAAATCATAGAATCAAGGAGACATTGTATATGTAAACGTATATAAAGTAATTTCACTGAATGTTAAATAATAAAAAGAAAAATCTAATTATAGTCAAAGTATCCTTGAATCTAAAACTCTGATGTTTGAAATGTTGCCAAATCCAAAACATTTTGAATGTTAACATGACACCAAAAGTGGAAAATTCCACTCATAAGACCTTGTTTCATGCACAAAATTACTAAAATATTACTTGAAATTACCGTCAGGCTATGTGTATAACTTGTATATAAAACATAAATGAATTTTATGTTTAGGCTTGGGTCCTATCCCCCAAATACCTCTGTTTGGGGTGTGCAAGCATTTCAACATTTGAAGCAACTGAAATCCAAAACACCTGTGGCTCCAAGCCTTTCAGGTAAGCGATGCTCAGCTGTGGTAATAAAAGTTACCAGGAAGCAGTGCTCAGACCGGTCTATTGGCACACAAGGAAAAAGGAAGTTACAAGTAATAGCATATCACAGAGTTGTTTTGTTGGCAAGCAAATAAAATCACTTTAGGTTGACTTATAGAAAGCAACTCCATTTGAAGGACAAATGGGAACTCACAGGATTATAAGGGAGGCTGGAGACAAAGAAGTTTGGTCTGTCTGGAAGCAGAGAGCATCAGAGTGACTAGAGTGAGGGTCACTCGCTAGTCTTACAGGGGAAAAGATGAAGCCCATCCTTCAAGTGCTCAAGCTCCCAAGTGGTTGGCTTGGCCAATGTAGGGAGACATGGAAGAAGGCATGCCTAATAGTAGCTTCTGAAGCGGAGGGCAGGTGCATGGACTTCACGTTCCACCAAGATGAATTTCAATGGGAGAGCCCTAGCTTGAGTTAACGCGGGGTTCTAGGGGGGCAAATTATTAAATCCATTCTGGTAATATTCATCTTTCCAAGTGAAGCACAACAGCTTTCCACCAGTGGCGAGAAAAGTCAGGCAAAAAGGCAGCAGTTGGGTAATTAGAAGAAGCAGGGAAAGAGCCTACTTTTATAGATACTCCAGGACCAAGCAAATGAAGTCTTATGTTAACATCCTCTAATAATAGCAAAACATGAATGACCTAGATGTTATGGGTTGAAGTCGTTAGGGACAGACTGAAAGAAACAGGTGTTAAAACATTGACTAAGAGCCGGGCGTGGTGGCACACGCTTGTAATCCCAGCATTCGGGAGGCTGAGACCGGAGGATCCGGGTATGCGGCCAGCCTCAGCTACTTAGTGAGGCACTCCGCAACTTAGTGAGACTTGGTTTCAAAATAAAGAATAAAAAATAGGGCTGGGGGTATAGCTCGGAGGTAGAAAGCCCCTGAGTTCAATCCCCAGTACCACAAAAAAAAAAAAAAAAAAAAAAAAAAAAAAAAAAAAAAAAAAAAAAAAAAAAAAACATTGACTAAGGCTGACGACGCTTGCTGCTGATTAAATCCTGAGGTGGGGGGGGAGGCATTTGTAATCAGTGTGCTGGACTCAGTTTCTCACACGGAGTGTAAAAGAGTTTTCCTGGCATTTTTTTATCACTAAATAAACCTTGCTTAATTAGTAGTTACTTTCTCAAGTGTGCCAAGCTATAGTCTAACTAAAGATGGGGTAAACTAAGAAAAAACTTGAAGAAAATTACTTTAGGAACTTTTATTAAATGTACCAGATGTTAAAAAAAATTTTAAAGAAAAGACAGAATCTCTGCAAACGTATTGAAAAATAATTTTTTAAAACTTAAGAACCCTTGGAAAAGCAATGAAAATGAAAAATGAGACATTGTATGCAAACGAAGTTTAAAAATATGGTAGATGATAGAATTAAGGTTTGTCCTCCTACAAACATAAAAAATTAAAATAAGCAATAATAACTCTAATTGGATTTTAGCTGCATCCCAAAATATACCACCAGAAACAGAAAACAAACCTTTCTTCCTTTACCCAGTTGATTCAATAAAAAAATATTTAAACTCCCCACATCTCAGAATCTAGTTTTCAAAACGTTTCACTGGGAGCTGAACCATGAACCAGGAACTGACCATCGAAGATGGTCTGTGGCAATTTTTTGAAGTTAACCAGTGAAATGATACAGGCTCAGAAAGAACATTTGTGTCATATGGATGGAGAAAAATAAAAACAGATCTCTCTTCTTAGAATTTAAAATCTGTTTCAGGGAGAGGAGAAAATTTTATCAGGAAGCAATCAACTATAAGGACACAATTCAGGAGTGCTTTGGCTGTGGAAGAACATTGTAAGTTGAGATGAAACCTGCGGCTGAGAGGGGGTTGGAAGATAGGAAGTCGTGACCTGAACGTCCCTGGAGACAGTGGCAGGTGAGAGTGCGGTGCAGCTCACACCTGGGAACAGGAGCTCTGGAGAAGGATCAGGACCCACGCTGTGGGATAGGAGAACTCTGGCTTGATAGTTTCATCTGACTGGATGAAGCAGTAAAGAGACAGAAAATGTTATTGATTAGACAGGGACACTTATAAAAAAGTTAAAAAAGCACACAGGAGGAATAGGGACATACTTCTCCTTGAAACAGTAGGGCAGAGCAGAATGGCAGACCCACAGTGTCAATCACTGGAAAAACTGGAGAGGATTTGCAGGAAGAATATGTCTATCTCTGGGTCTCCTTGACATGATGAACAGCAATGGATTTAAAGTAGAAGCTGACATTAACTAAATCATAGGGACCAGAAAATGTACTGCCAAAGAAATGGCAAACCCACAGTTACACCCATGATGTAATTCAAACAAAGAAAGTTTTTTAAAAATAAAGTGCATTATTTAAGCAAGCAATTGAGTAGAAATGTCAGTCCCTCCTGCACTCCTGCAGCTGTAAACACATGGACCTTTAACCTCCAGGTTCTGGCTGTTAGGTGTGAAGCTAATTCTCCATAGAGCAGGGAGGGTACTAAGATCTTTAGTCAAAGGCGAGGTGGTGCACACCTGTAATCCCAATATGTCAGTACTCGGGAGGCTGAGACAGGTGGATCACAGGTTTGGGGCCAGTATTAGCAAGTTAGTGAGGGCCCTCAGCAACTCAGGGAGACCCTGTTTCAAAATATAAGATGAAAAGGACAGGGGGTGTAGCTTAGAGGTAGATGCCCTTGGGTTCAATCCCCAATACCACAAGAAAAAAAAAACAACACTTCATAGTCTATGTATCTGGTTCAACAGCCACCTGCATCAGTCACTTCTCTCTCCTCAAATTCCTCTGAGTTGAACAGGAGAAGGAAGAGTGAGGGAGTGAAGGAGAGAGAAAACAGAAGGCAGGGTAAGGGCCAAACACAGACTTGCAATGTCAGCTTCTTCACTTTGTGAAGCAGGCAAAGTACATCAAAGGATGGCTGTCTTATCAGAGGAGAAGTTCTAAAATCAGAGCCTACAGAGAGGATATCACCCACATCCACCTTTCTCAGGGTATACTGTTACATGATCATCTTCTCTTAGAGATCCCCCAAAAGAAGCAAGTAGATTGGGGATGTAGCTCAGTGGTGTAAGAGTGCTTGCCTAGCATGGATGAGGACCTGGTTCCATCCCTTCCCAGGACAAAGGAACAGAAAGGAGAAGAAAGTAAGAGAGAGAGAGAGAGAGAGAGAGAGAGAGAGAGAGAGAGAGAGAGAGAGAGAGAGAGAAAAGAAGAAGAAGAAAAGAAGAAGAAGAAAGAAAGAAAGAAAGAAAGAAAGAAAGAAAGAAAGGAAGAAAGAAAAAGGAAAGGAAAGGAAAGGAAAAGAAAGGAGGTAATTTCCCCTCTCTTAGCCAGGCTTCTTGGCACATTCTTGTAATCCCAGTACTTGGGAGACTGAGACCAGAGGATCTGGGTTCGCAGCCAGACTCAGCTACTTAGTGAGGCCCTCTGCAACTCAACTTAGTGAGACCCTGTTTCAAAATAAAGAATAAAAATTAGGGCTGGGGGTGTAGCTTGGAGGTAGAATATCCCTGAGTTCAGTCCCCAGTATTGAAAAAAAAAAGGAACTCTGGTCTTAGAGGTTAATAATTTGTCAAAGAATATGAGATAAGATACCGACTCGAAAACTGAGACTTCTTTGAAAAATCTGTTTATGGGTTGAGCCTGATGGTGCACAACTGTAATCCCAGTACTTGGGAGGCTGAGACAGGAGTCTCACAGGTTCAATCCTACGACTTAGTGAGACCCTCAGCCACATAGCTCTACCCTGTTTCAAAATAAAAAGGGCTAGGGGTACACAGGTCAGAGGTGGTATGCCCCTGGGATCAATTCTCAGCGCAAAAAGAGAAAAGAAATCTTTGTATGGAAGATTTGCCACAGCCTTGCTCCCACACACATGCCCCTCCCCCAAGCACACATGGGCCACATCCCCATTTCCCAGGATGTAGGGATACATGAGCATCTTCTCTTAGAGATCCCCCATCCAGGCATAGGACATCTCCACCCCTCTCCTGACTATGACATCAGAGTCAAAGAAATATTATTTGGAGCTATATAACCGGTGCTTTCCATACTTAAGAACAGCAAACACAGAGAAGATGACGGTGAGGTACCAAAAAGAGAAAAACAGACAATGAGGAGAGTCTTCAGCACTGGGGCCTCCAGCCCCCTTCCTCTGCCATCCCGTCTGAACGTGAGTGGCTGAGAAATAACTCCAGGCAGAAAAAGAGGTGACCCTTTTGTTGTAGCTAAAAGATCTCTAGATACTGATATTTGGAAACCTCCCAGGAACCAGTCAGTGTAGTCTCTCCTGGTGCTGCGGAAAGTCCCTCGTTCAGAAGTTCTCTGCATAGTGTCAGCAAGGCGCTGAGTCCTGCGGGACATGAGAGAGGGCAAGACAGACCGACAGGAGGCCATAAAAACTCCTTCAGCAAATCTACATCTCATCAGCTCTGTAAGAAAACCTACCTCACCCCTGGTACACAACAGATTAGTTGAACAGAAAACACCCAGCAAAGAGCTCTCAGAAGGGCAAAGGATGATTGCTGGAAGGGCCAGCCACATTTTATTCACTTTATCTTTATTATTATTTTTAATCTTCTCAAACATTTATCATGTTTTTATCAAACATTTTTCTTTAGGATGAAAATATTCAAAATCCTTTCTTTTGGTTTTGTGGATTATACAGGGTATTATGGTTATCAATAGTCATCCTGCTGTGCAAGAGAACATCGGAGAGCCGGGCATGGTGGCGCACGCTTGTAATCCCAGCATTCGGGAGGCTGAGACCAGAGGTTCCGGGTTCTCCGCCAGCCTCAGCTACCTAGTGAGGCCCGCCGCAACTTAGTGAGACCCTGTTTTAAAATAAAGAATAAAAAATAGGGCTGGGGTATACCTCAGAGGTAGAATGCCCCTGAGTTCAATCCCCAGTACTACAAAAAAAAAAAAAAAAGAACATCAGAGCACTGTGTTCCCACCTGATTACAACTTACTACCAGAGCATCAATTCCCACCTCACTGTAACTTACTACCAGACCATCATAGTCCCACGTGAATATAACTACCAGAGTAGCATCAATTTCCACCTGACTACAACTTACTACCAGAGCGTCAGATACCCACCTGACTGGAACTTGCTACCAGAGCATGGTATCCCACGTAACTATAACTTATAACCAGAGCATTGTATCCCACCTGACTATAACTTAAAACCAGAGCGTCAGATTCCCACCTGACTACAATTAACTACCAGAACATCTTATCCCCACCTGACGGTAAGGTACTACCAAAGCGTTGGATTCCCACCTGACGGTAAGGTACTACCAGAGTGTCTTGGTCCCACCTGACTGTAACTTCCTGTAAGAGTATCCTATCCCCACCCGACGGTAACCTCCTACCTGTTGATCAGCATTCCCTGTGTCTCCCTCCCACCTCCTCCCCCGCCCCCCAGCCTCTGGCAACTACCACTCTACTCTCAACTTTTAGAAGATTGAAGTTGGATGTGCTCAGGGAATTCTCATAGAAGACACACTTCTCCCAGCCACAGCTGTGTCTCGTTATACTTTGCTCGCACTGTGGCTGTCTCTAGACCCCCAGAAAAACTGTACAGGGACACAGATACTCTGCAGCATTAAATCAATGCTATGGTGTTGAACAGATTTGGTCATAAGACTTGTGTCTTCTTTTTATTTGTATTATTTTATTTTTTATTAACATGTGATAATTATACATGCTTATAGGTCATGGAATGATATTTGAACACAGGTATACAACATGTTCTGACCAAATCAGAGTAACCAGCATTTCCATCTCATTCTGTTTCTTTGTGTGGGAGTCTGAGATTTACTCCTCTGGTTATTCATAAAATATGTAATAGCTTATTGTGAACTGTAGTCATCCCTCACTCTGCTGTAGAACCCTAGAAATTATTCCTTCTTTCAGTGTTTGGTATCCATTAGCCATCTCCCCCAGCCTCTAGTAATCACTATTCCACATTAAGACTGACTTTTTAAAGCTTCCATCTATGAGAGAGAACATGCGCCATTTGTCTTTCGGCTTCTGATTTATTTCACTTAACACAATGTCCGCTAGTTCCATCCGTCTTGCTACAAATGGCAGGGTTTTATTTTTTATGGCAGAACAATATTCCATCGTGTATATGTACCACATTTTCTCTCTCTACTTATCTGTTGGTGGTATCCAAGTGAATTCCATACCTTGCCTACTATAATTAGTGCTGCAATAAACATGAAGTACGGGTACAACTTTAGTGTATTGTTTTCATTTTCTTTGGATATATACCCAGAGTTGGCATTGCTGGATTTATGGCAGATCTCTATTAATGTTTTGAGAAACCTTCATACTTTCTCCATAGAAGCGATACTAATATATATCACCACCAAGAGTGTATAACAGTTCCCTTTTCAAACCAGCTATTGTGACACATGCTTATAATTCCAGCAATTGGGAAATTGAGACAGGGGGAACAGAGATTTAAGGCCAGCCTTATCAACTCAGAGGCCCTCTGCAACTTAGTGAGACCCTATCTCAAAATAAAATAAAATAGGGCTGGGGTGTAGTTCAGAGGCAGATTGCCCCTGAGTATAATCCCCAGCAAAACACACACACACACACACACACACACACACACACACACACACACACCTCTTTTCTCATTGCTTCCCTATCAGTTGTCCTTTTAGTAGCACTTAGTTAAGTCTTGAAGATAAAAAGTGATGAGAGTTAAGTTAAATGAAGCCAAACAATTTTCTGCGTGATGCATTTATAAGATGACTGTGGGATATTTTAATTTCTCCAGTCCAGAATGCTCTTGAAATATTGTGGATAACATAATACCATTAAACATAGTCATATTTTAATTTCTCCAGTCCAGAATGCTCTTGAAATATTGTGGATAACATAATACCATTAAACATAGTCATATTTTTCTTGGACTTTATTCAATCCTTACTGAGATTGACAAGTTTGCATCTTTTTGATAATAGTCTAAAGGAGATGAAACAGTCTCTCACTATGATTTTGATCTGCATGTCTCTGATGACTAATGATACTAAGCAAGGTTTTTCTTATATTTCTTGGCCATTTGTATTACTTTCTTTAAGTCTGTTCAGATCATTTGCCCATTTTTTACTTGTATTTTAAAAATCACTTTTAAGCTAATAAATTCTCAGAAACCAATATTGAACCTCTGCATTCCTTCTGGAATAGAAATTCATTGCTTCCCTATCAGTTGTCCTTTTAGTAGCACTTAGTTAAGTCTTGAAGATAAAAAGTGATGAGAGTTAAGTTAAATGAAGCCAAACAATTTTCTGCGCGATGCATTTATAAGATGACTGTGGGATATTTTAATTTCTCCAGTCCAGAATGCTCTTGAAATATTGTGGATAACATAATACCATTAAACATAGTCATATTTTTCTTGGACTTTATTCAACAGCTCACTTTTTCATTTGTTGGCATTTTATTTCTTTTAAGTTAGTTTTCTATTACTGTAGCACGTTAAGTAGGGTGGAAGCAAACACTTTGTTTCACTGGCTGAGGGTACCCACCGTTATTCACCTGCCCATCTGGATTTTAAAAGTCTGACGTCCAGACTGAACTGAAAAAGAAAAACATGTCCAGCTAAAGCAACAGAAACTAATTTTCCAAAGAGTTGCATTTGTAGTTGCAAATGTTCCTCTTCTTCCAAACGTTACTAAATTGCACACTGATCTCCTTGAAAGCAATAAAACTGTGTCATCTTCACACTTAAGAAAACACTTGAAACTGAGAAAAATACAACCTCAGGTGCCTTCCCTACTTCCTCCAGCCATTTTCTGTCACCTGAATTTAGCACACTGAATCTTCATTTGGATACAACTGGGTAACACACACAGAGCAGGGTGTGTTCCATTCCCAAAGCACTCGCAAAATCTGAAGTCTGAAAACAAATTTAATATGTGGAACATACAAATACCTGGTCTTCTAAGAATCACAAGCATGTCTGTTTTGAGTGCAGCTTTTGCAGTGTTGTTGGTGTTCACAGACTTAAGAGCATAAGATTGATGTAGAGAGAAACTCACAAAATATGTATGACATTGATTGAGATAAGCAGTAAAAATAGTTATTTCATTATTTTTCACAGTGAAGCCTGTACCCTGGTGTTTCAGTTGGGGGAAAGGTTTGGTATTAGCTTTTTCTCAATTTTAAAAGAATAACAGTAGCTATATTTATTGAGAATAGGTGCCATGCTAGTTTGCGATGTTCAACCATGTCCAGAAGTTTGTGTTTTAATCTGTTTGTGATAGAATACCATCCATCTACTCTATTTGGCTTTATAGACAATATATATTTTTATCAAGGGTAACCTGAAATGAAATGGTCAAAATTATTCCCAATATTCCAATTGATATTAAACTAAATTTTCACCACCACCAACAACAAAAGCACTGTATTAGGTTTCCAATAGACTTTCTTTTCCTTTTTGTTGTACTAGGGATGGAACCCAGGGGCATTCTACCTCCGAGCTACACCCCCAGTCCTATTTTTTATTCTTTATTTTGAAACAGGGTCTCACTAAGTTGCGGAGGGCCTCAGTAAGTAGCTGCAGCTGATGGCGAACCTGGATTCTCCAGTCTCAGCCTCCCAAGTACTGGGATTACAAGCATGCACCACTACGCCCAGGTCCAATAGATTTTTTTGATTGTCAAATGTAGAACCAGTATCCCTAGGAAGTAGAGGAGTATAGGTTTTAAACTATTTTGACTATTTCTCATTCAGTATATTTATGGGTTTTTGTGAATACAATGCATTTTTAAATATGACAAGTGGGAAATTCTGAATTCAGGAAGTGACTAGCCAGTGGTTAGTATTCTGCACATGGCATTTATTTGTTCTATATCTCAAGAATTTTTTTTTTTACTTTTGAATATCTCGTACCTAGAATTTAAATTTTTCATGTGCAAGACTATGTAGTTGAGAATGCTTAGGGAAACAGATCAAAAGTTATCAAAGTATAATTAGCTCAGGCCTCAGCTTGCTGCGCACCAAAAATTAGAGTTTGTGATGGAGTCTCATCTTGTCTGCCTTTTACTGTGTGATACCTCCTTCCTTGTCTGCTAATGCCAAATAACATTTAAAAAGAGAGAGACTTACTACAGCAAGTTAGACGTACAAAATAACCAAATCTTGAGGCACGTGGGGTTGGTCCATGAGACAGCATGAAGTGGAAAGAACATGTGTTTTACATGTGTGGTCGAGAGGACCATGGGTTCTAATCTGCACTTCAAAAAATAATAGCTATGAGAACTTGCACATTTTTTTTTTCTCCCAGGACCTGGTTTTCTTATTTATAAAAAAGAACTAGAATTCTTCGTGAGTTGTTTTGAGAAGTAAATGAGACCATGTATCTTAGCATCAATAAGTGATAGTGTTGATTTAATGAGTTACACCTCCCAGACATTATGCTACACTTCTGCCATACTCTGTTCACCAGGAGAGATGCACAGAGGCAGAAGGTGCAATTGAGTGCAAGAAAATGCATAAGATAGATTGGTTATTTTATTTATTATTGTAGTAGTGTATAAGTAGTGCTTAGAATATATAGTATAATATATAAGTAGTGCTTAGAATACTCAGTGTTGCGAAAGAGATTTCCAAAACTTTCTTAGTTGCAACTCTGAAACTCGAATTCATTAATCATTACGGCCCCTCCCACCTCCATTTTTCAGGCAGTGGTAAACATCATTCCACCTTCTGTTTCTGTGAATTTGATTACTTTAGATACCTCATATAAGTGGTATCTAGTAGCATTTGTCTTTTCTTCAACTGGTGTATTTCACATAGCATAAAGTCCTTAAGGATCACCTCCCTTGAAGCATGTGACAGGCCTTCTTCTCTTTTTAAGGCTGAATAATATTCCATTGCATATGTATGCCCAATGTTGCTGATCCATTCACCTACTGATAGGTATTTGTGTTGCTTGCACCTCTTGGCTATTGTGACTAGTGCTGCTATAACATGGGTGTGCAAATCTCTTTAAGATCCTGCTTTCAATTCCTTTGCAGACATATCCAGTGAACCTGGGTTGTTGGATGATGTTGCAGTTGTATATCTAACCTTTGAGACACTTCTGTACTGATCTTCCACACCGTTCACATCATTTTGAAATACCAGCAACAGTGCACAAGGGTCTCAATTCCTCTGCATCCCAGGTCCATACTTGACATTTTCTGTTTCTTTGATAGTCGCCATCCTAATGGGTGTGTATTTGTATTCAATTTGATTTACTTTAAGTCATGCTTATTGAAGTATGAATATATATTCAGTAAAATTCAACTCTTAAGTATGATATTTGACAAATGACAAATACATAATCATGTAATTACCACCAAAACCAAGATGTTGAACAGCTGTGAAACAAGATGTAAAAATCAAAAATCATTAAAAAAAAAAAAAAAAACTCTCCTGCCCCTCTATGGTCAGCAGCCCTCCTTGATCTCTTAGAATCAATTGATCTATTTCTCCCCAGAGTCAAATCTAATCACTAAAGTGGTCTATTGTGGAGAATTTTTAAAATATACAAAATACACAAAACCAAGTTGTTAAAAACAGAAATACATTTCAAGTTTTTTCTTTAGTATATCAACAGTGAAGGTAGCTTTGAATTTTACTAGATGTGCAGTTATTTTGCTCAGTACAGAAATAAATCATATGCTGAATTAAATCCAAGATTGCCATAAATATGACCCAACTATTTAAGAATATACCATAAAAGAATATATAATCTCTAGAATAGTCAAAAGAATGAAATTTTACAGTGGCCTTCATAAAATTAAAGCAGTGTACAAATTTGTCTTAAGATAACTTTAAAGTAGCTATCAGTTAGATAGACTTGTTCTAAAACTAACCCAAAAGAGCTAACCTCAGTCATCTTTGTAGACAATATGAACAGAGACTTGATCTTTGGTGTCAATACTGTGTCAAGTTTCAGACTAGGGGTTATTGATAGAAAAACTACTTTACATAATGGAATTGAATTCTATAAAAAAAAAATTCTAAGGGCCCAACTGAGGTACAAGGTAGAACATTCTCCAGTATATGTTACCCCTGCTACCACCATATAAGGGTCAAAGATGGCTGAAACCTCTATTCTGTACACAGAGTCAGATTCACCTGAAAAGATTTACCTATTCTTTCAAGCATCAAACCTTGTGTTCCTCAGAATCTTCAATTCTACCAAGCCAAGGAGTGTGCAGTGGCCGGACAGCTCCAGGGTAGTTCTAATCTGCATTTCCCTGATAATTACAGATGTGGAGCATCTTTTATATACTTATTGGTAATTTGTACATCATCTTTGGCAAATTATCTCTTCAAATTCTTTGCTCAATTTTTTTTTAAGTTGGGATATTTTATTTTCTGTTGTTTAGTTATAGGAATTCTTTATCTTGTATATGAACCCCTTATCATATATGTTATTGCAAATATTTTCTCTTATAACATGTGTTGTCCCTCCACTCTGTTAATTTTGTCCTTTGGTGCAAAAAAAAATTTTTTTGATGTTAGATCTTTGATGTATCAACATTTTTAAGCTTAATGTAGATGCATTTGTCTACTTTTGCATTTATTGCCTACATTTTGGTGTCTTATTCAAGAAATCATTGCCAAGTTTGATGTCACAAAGCTCTCCCTCCATTTTCTTCTTTAAGTATTATTGGTTCTTACATTTAGATCTTGAATCCATTGAGTTATTTTTTGTATATAGTGTAAGGGTCCAGCTTCATTCTTTTGCACCTGCATATCCTGTTTTCCCAACACCCTTTAACAAAAAGATTGCCTTTCTCCATTGGCATTCTTGTTAAAGATTATTTGACTTTATATGCAAAGGTTTGTATGTGTCAGATTACTTTCATCTTGCTGCTTTAAGATTCTCTCATTTGTATTTTACTTAGACAGTTTGGTTATAATGTGTGTATGAATGTGATTATTTTTAGATTTATCGGAGTTGTACTTTTTTTTTTTGCAGTATTGGGGATTGAACTCAGGGGCATTCTACCTCCGAGCTATACCCCCAGCACTATTTTTTATTCTTTATTTTGAAACAGGGTCTCACTAAGTTGTGGAGTGCCTCACTAGGTAGCTGAGGCTGGCCGTGAACCCAGATCCTCCGGTCTCAGCCTACCAAATGCTGGGATTACAAGCGTGCGCCACCACGCCTGGCTCCAAGTTGTAGTTCTTTAATCTTAAATATTTATGTTCATTTCTTTCCTCAGATTTGGGGATGTTTCAACCATTATTCTTTCAAATGTAATCTTCCCATTTTATTCTCTCTTTCTATTCTAGAATTCCCATAATGTGTAATGGAACAACTGATAGTATCACATAAGTCCCTAGGCTTTCTTTGATTTTTTTTTTTAATCCTTCCTTTGTTCCTCAGATATGGTTTCAAATTATCTGTCTTCAAGGTCATTGATTCTTTCTTGTGCTTGAGCAAGTCAGCTGCTAAATATGTCTAGTGAGTATTTCAGTTCAGTTATTGTATTTTTCAACTTCAGAATTTATTTGTATTGTCTTATAGTTTTTAATCTCTTGTTGATATTCTCATTTTGTTCATGCATTATTTTCTTGTTTTTATTGAGCTCTCTGTGTTCTCTTTTAGCTCACTGAGTATCTTTATGATAGTGATTTTGAATTCTTTGTTAGGCAGCTTATAGATTTATGGTTTTTTAGGGTTTGTTTCTGTAATTTTATTTTGTTTATATTTTTTGATTGGCCAAGTTTCCCTGTTTCTTTGTACATCCTGCAGTTTTTTTTCTGTGATTAGGGCATTTGAAAAACAACCATCCATCTGTCCCAGTCTTTGTATATTGTCCTCATTTAGGGAAAAACTATTGCCAATCAGTCTGGCTGGAGGTTCTAGGACTTCTCAACCCTTTTCTGATTTCTTTCACCTCAGGAGACCCCCTGCACAACTGTCACAACTTTTTACCTATTTCTCAGTACCTTCCACCTTCTGGCAGTGGTTCCATCAGTGCTGAGTCAGATGAAACAGAAACCAATCTGTGAACAGCCCCTGCATCATCTAAAACCCTGGATACAAGGTCCACTCTTATCCCTATCCCATGTAAGAAACTCTGGTACTAGGGATTTCCTCCCTGTTGCGTTACACTATACCATGTAGGCAAAAGGGTGCAAATGGGCATGCCAAATAAGGCTCAGGTGGACACGCCAAATGCTGCACTTTTTTTTTTTTTACCTCCACCACTGGATCCCGTCTTAGTTTTGCAAAGCCTGGATATTATAGCTTTTCAACTGGCCCCTACAGTTCGCATAGAGCTTTTCTGCTCCAGATATTCCTATTCAGCATCTCAGTGGGGGAAACAGGGCCTAGTCTAAGATTTTGATGGCATTTTTTTGAATTGATTCTTCACATTATATTTTTCTATTGTTGGTCACAACCCACTTGTAAATTGACGGCTAATTAGATAATCATTACCAAAGATTTCAAAGAAAAGAAATATACTTGATTAAAATTTTTAAAATATCAGATAATAAGTCTACATATAGTATTTAAAGCATCTACAGAATGCTGGGCTAAGACTTCCCCCTGTAGTCTATATCTGTAGTACCATCCCCTGGAACAAACAAAGCTAACATGGTACCTGGGGCAAGCATTCGGCAGTTCAACTGATCACAGACCAGTTCACTTGTTCTATACAAACTGTTGCTAACTTACAAGCTCTACCTGTTCCCCCATGAACCAGTCCCACTCGTTTTCCATAGCATATCCCAACATATGGGGTGGGAACCGTTATTACAGTTTCGGCTCAAAGAGTCCTCAATTATACGGCGTGGTTTATCCCATTCTGGGCTGCCGTGGTTCCAAGTTCACAGAGTAGTCTAATCATCTGCAGTAGCAGGGGTAATTTGCCATGAGAGACCTTTGACTGCCTCCACTGGCTCGGTGTAGACCCAGCAATAGGAAGTGTTATGCAGTCTTGCTACGACATGTGCTCAGGAAAACAGGCAATTTCTGCCTTTAACCCAGACAGTAAGACAGGGCAGAAAGAGAGACCATCATAGGTAAGTACTCCCTTCTATAAGTATGCAACTAGGTCTTCTGTCCCAGGCCCCATGACGTCAGGAGTGCAACCCATGGCTCCTGAGAAACCTGCATTCCTCAAGGCCATTCCCAGACATCTTGCCACCCCAGGGCCAAAGGTTTCGGTACAGGGAGTAAAAGGGCTTCTCTCCTCACCTCTGGTCACACCTGGGAGTCTTCTGAGCTCCCTCTTACCTTTAAAGTATGGGATAATCCTGCTATTATCTTGGGAGTTTACTGAGCTCCTTGTCACCTTCAAAGTACAGGGCATTCCTGCTATTACCTTGTGAGTTTTCCAAGCTCCATTCCTCATAGGGACTTGGGGCATCTCCCACTTCTGTGGGTTCCAAGAGGACTGTTCTTCGAACTCTACTGGCCTCAGCAGAGTATGTAGCTGCTCAATCAAAGGGATACTAGAAAACTGTGCTCATTGCTTTAAATATATGCCCCACTTTGTGGAAATTTAGGCTATTCCTATCCAGGGGATTCAAGTCCAGGACCTCAACCAACCTTCAGTAGGGTAGGTGGTCTGCACCACCACTGATCCAGTACCTATAATGGGTTCACAAGCTAAGAGGGCAGCATATAAGGCTTCTGCCCCTTTCCATAGCTAAGACTAAAATCCAATTAGGCTATTCCTAGTGCCTTGCTTCTGCCATAACCCCCAAAGATCTAGATATGTCTGTAATTGTTGAACTGTTCATGGCCTATCACTGCTTTGTACATCACCTGTCTTACCTAACCAGACAATTCCCCAAAATTTGACAGAACCCCCAGTTACCTGGACCTTGTCTTCATTGACAGCACACCCCCATTCCTGAAGAGTGGCTTGGAAACTGCATGCAGCTGCTTCTAGTTCTGTAAGAGAATGAGACGTTAGTGTAACATCATCAGTGTAATAGAACAAAGGTATAGCCTCAGACTTCTGCTGAGAGTCCAAATCCTGTGCCACCAGGCCATGACACAAAGTAGAACTATGCAGATATCCCTGGGGCAATCCCCAAAAGGTCCATTGGTGCCCTTTCCAGGTAGAAGCAAATTGTTTGTGGCTTTCTTCAGTAATATCTCTCGAGAAAAAGGCATTTGCCAAGTTTACAGCATAATGGAACTGTCCCAGTTCATGGGGCAGAAGATCCATCAACTCAGAGATGTTGGGTATCACTGCATGCAAAGGTGGTGACATATTATTTAGCTCCCAGTAGTCCACTGTCATGAACCAGAAACTGTCAGGTTTTTGTACTGACCCCATGGGAGAGCTGAATGAGCTATAAGTCAGGCAGATTACATTTGGCTTTTCTAGCTTTCCTCCCATTTGTCCAATTATCCTGCCCCTGCCCCTGGTAACTTATACTGCCATACACTCACAATCCTCGTGGCTTGGGGGAGTTGTAAGGGAGCATGATGGGAATACCTCTAATGACAGTCCTTACCATATGCACCCATAGCTGAAATTCTCCAGCAGTTGTCTGTACAGTCAATCCCTGCAGCCCATCCCCCCCAGGATACACTCAGCTCTGGGGGATATATCCAAGACACGTTGTACATTAGGGGAGGACCAGTAAATAGTCAATTCCAGTAGTCCTCAGGTGAGCTGATTCTCCTGCCAACTAGGTACTTTGGCTGAGTCCCCAGTCTGGGAAAAAGTTAGTCACATAGATCTCTCTAGCTGCTGGGAATTAGGCTCAGGGGCATCCAGAGCCCTCCGAGGGTCTTCCAATGGGAATGTACCTCATTCCAATCCTCTGACAGGGTTCATACTGTCAAGTATGCCACTACCAAGAACCATAGGGAGGCTCGGGCAACATCTTCTCCACCTGTGTTGTTCCTCCCGGGGCTGCTCCTCCGGAGGTGTGCTGGGGTCACTCACCACATCCTGCCGACTAGGCCAATTGTCCGAGGCCTGGTCAGGGGCCAGCTGTGGTTGCAGGTGGTGAGATCTCACACACAGAGCTGCCACCTGAGGAGAACAAACAGCAGCCAGAAACTTCATTCTGCAGACCTGTTCCTTATATTGGGTTCTGCACAAAATGGAACATGCTCACATCGGTTGGACATGTACGCGTGTGATACACTTTGCTTAATCATTGCACATAAATATATGCAATGTGCTCACATCTGCCACTACACGGGAGGTATGTGCACCCACAATTGTGCAGGAGCCATGCACACCTGTGGCTGTGCGGTGTACCACTGCATCCAGGACTGTGTCATTGCCAGTCTGTATTCCACCTAGGTCTCCACAGTTAGAGAGGTGATAAGTTTATTCAGTAACTAATGATGGTAAAGGAAAGGACTGAGCTCCACTGTGATCTGTACAAGGCGACTGGGTTTTTCAAAGTGGAGGTGGGGGTGTAGGGAAGAGGGGCAAGAGGAGTGCAGGTGCAGTTATAAAGAGGCCGTCAGTGTCTGTGTGACTGGGGCCAGATGCATCTGCCAGCTGGCAATTCTGGACATTAGGATTCTGTCCTCCCACAGAGACTGTGAGACCCAGGTCAGGTCCTTCCTCGTGATTACATTTCAAAGGAATGGCTTTCAGATCCTGGAGAAAACAGTCCTGAGTTGTAGGAGGTACATATACATCTCAAAGGAACAGAGGAAAGAGTCACAGTTGTAAGCCCTTTCTAGCCAATGCTCAAGAAAGGGAAACTGGGTGTTAGCTCGGACAATAACTTCTTTTGACAACTCCCAGGGGACATTAACTCAGAGAAAGACTGTGCTGTCCCAAAGAAACGTTCTGGGGGTGATTGAAGCCATGCTAAAGTTTGGTGCGGGAAATCAAATGCAGTATTCATGCAGAGTATTTTTGTAGTTCTCAAAACCTACCCTTCAAGGAATATCAGTTGCTAGAACATTCTGTCTTTCATTTTTCTCTGAACTCACATGTTGGAGAAGGGTGGCAATGGTCGTCAAAGCCTGTTATTCTAAGAAAGCACATTTCCAAAGAGGCAGAAACTCCCAGGTCATGCAATGACTAATTTAATATTCTATTACAAAAAACGTCATAAATAATCTTCAGTCAACAGTCCAGCCAGGAGTGGGGAGTAAGCACTAGTAAACAACCAATAGAGAGAAAGGAATCCTCTGATCTCAGTTCTGCAGAATTGAAGAATGACCTTTGCCACCTCAGCCCCAGAGACTTACAGCACAGGAGATCCATTATCCACTCACATTCAAAGCCTTTGCGTTCAGAAGACACGGGAGATGCTGTGGCTCTCTAACGTGCTCAATACAAGGAGGTTATATTTTTTTTTCTTCAAAGGATGAGTGTAATCTAAATCTTAAGCATAAAATTAACATGGAACAAACAGAACGGCTCTGGAAGAAGTCAAAGGAGGCATCTGGATCCCACTCATCCTCAACAGGTCTCTCCATGGGAGTCCATCACACAGTCTGTAAATCCATGGGATCCTGTGGAGAACTTTACAAAGGACTGGACTGGATGAGATCTACTGAACAAGCAATGAACAAGACCTCTGGGGCTGATGCCAGCATGAATTCCCAGTATGGGGCCCTGGGGCCCTTCCAGCTTCATTGCCCAGAGCAGCATATCAAATGACTTAAAGTTTCTTTCTCTCTCTCTCTCTCTCTCTCTCTCTCTCTCTCTCTCTCTCTCTCTCTCTCTCTCTCTCTCTTTCTTCTTCTTCTTCTTCTTCTTCTTCTTCTTCTTCTTCTTCTTCTTCTTCAGTTCAGCCTCCCCCCCCAAGGATTGAATCCAGGGGGCATTCTATGTCCAAGATACACCCCTACCCATGGCCTTTTTAAATTTTGAAACAAGGTCTCACCAAATTGCTGAAGATTTTGTTAAGTTGCTGAGACTGGTCTCAAGCCTGAGATCCTCCTGTCTCAGCCTCCCAAGTACTGGGATTACCAGTGTGTGCTACCATCCCTTCAAGGTTCTCCACCATCTCCCACTGCTGCACTGCAAACCACCCTCCCAGGAACATTTGGAGGGCCACGCAATAATCAAACCATCACACTCTTCATTATATTTTGCATGTTAAGCAAAACACTATTTTAAAAGTGTATGAAAGCAATTTAAAGAAATACATGACAAAAGAGAGATATAGCAGAGATGTACCTCATTTTCCAGAAAAATGAACAGATTCTGTTTTAATGGTCTCAAAGTTCTAATTTTTAAAGTGTTCTCACCAAGCTTTTACTATTAAAACAGAACAGAAATACTCATTTCTGTGTAAAGGAGTCAAATTTGTTTCCAACATATTTACAAATGTTTAAAGGAAAAGCATGGATCATTGTATCTTACTTTTATACAATTCACAGGAACATAGATATCTTTAAGTGGGAAATGTTGCTACCACACGTCACTCTTGCATATAAGATATTCCTCAGGATATTTAAAAGTTCTGATAAGTTCACTGCAGTTCAAATAAAGAGGTCTAAGAGTCTTATCCAAGCAGCTGTGGTTCCTATTTGAATTTTAGCCTAGATTATTAAAACCTCAAACCACAAAATCCCCCTAGGAAATCTTGCATAAGCATTGTTCTCATTGAAAGGGCTGGGATCAGAGGGAAGCAAGGGGTCTGTACTTTAGTTGGCTTTAAAACTTCAAACACAGAGTGGTCAGTTCTCCTTCAGATGTGCATTCATAAACCCTCTTACAGGCAATGGAAATTACATGTGTGCATTTGGGGAGGACATACCCCCAAGTAAGCAAATTAAGAAATGCCAAGAACAACCAAATTCCTTTGCTTTCAAAAAAAATTGGCTTAAACAATGGTTATTTAAAAAAAAAAAAAAAAAACATTTTATGCAATATGTCAAGAAAATTTATTCATCTGTGATAGGATTTCTATGACCAATTTGAAGGAAAGACTTAAAAAACTACTTCAACCGTTTCTCTTTTCTGGCTTTGTCCAGGAAAATGCAGTTGCTAACTTATTTTGAAAAAGCCATTGTTTATGTTCCTTTAAAGCAAGTATGTGATAATTCAAAATGCCAGGGCCTGATGGGAACATGTTCAATTTGCTAATGGCATAGCATGTAAAACAGCCCTTTTGTGAAAAGAGCTTCTGGAACGGCTATGTTTTAGACATAGATTTTATCATTGAGAGGAGGTAATGTTCCGCAGCCTCCCTAAGAATGTGTCTGATGGACAATATTAATTCAGCAGAGGAGAGGCAGCAACAGAAAGGACTGGTGGGGGCGTTATTATTGTTGAGGAAGTGGGGAGGGAGTGCTGCTGCAAATACTCCTCTATATCCAAACCACAAAGGTTTACTAAACAGAAATTTAAATCACAAAGCAAACAGGATGTTCATCTGGGACGCATTTTGGGACACATACTAAAAGACACCACATGAAAGCTGGGCCATCCAGATGCAAAAGCAATAAAATTTAAACAAAACAAAACAAAAAAAGCAATAAAGTAAGAAGTGAAATGGGAGGCTAGCCTTCACCTGGGAGCACGTCCTCCTGAGGAGACCAGCAAGTTGCCCTGAGGAAGAGGTGGGGCAGGTCCTCAGGCCTGCATTTTCTCACAGTGGAAGAAGTGAAGTAGCAATCTGGTTTTAGGAAACAGAACTTTGGCAGCCTCTGCTTTCTGGATTTCTTAAATTATCTATTTTAGACCAAAGTGGAAACTTATTAAAGCCAGCACTTTAGTATCATCAGATCAGCTGCAGGAAGGAAAACAGCGGAAAAAAAAAAAAAATCATTGGAACACATTGTACCCTGGACGCTATGGGGCAAGAAATAAATAACAATTTCTCCTTCCACCTAAGACGAGTCATCTTATCACAAACACAAATGAAAACGTCATTACAACTCAGGACATGAAGGATTTGGAAATAGGAAATTCTCTGTTAACACTTGGTAACATAAAACTGGAAGTTTTCACGTAGTTCTAAGGGGAATATTTAAGATATCATCTAGTTATTTTAAAAATTCTTAAATTACAAGTGAGGAATAGTTAGATTTTCATAAAAGACATGACTTGAGTTTTATGTGTTCTAAAATAGCAAATTTTCTCCACTTTTTAATTTTTTTTTTTAATAAATAGAGTATTTGAAGTCCCTGACCAATAGTGTCTGGCTCTCCTCACCAGGTTGTGATAAACCCTGGCAGATACTATCTATCAAATAGGTAGGTTTCTGTCATTCATTGAATTTTTAAATTGAATATAATACTCTGAATTATGTATAAGTCATTTGTAACATTTCCCCTAGGTTAGCTTTGGAGATCAGGAATTAAAACTACTGAGTGCTTGCTTATTTAGACATTTGTTTTCTTTAAGCTTCATTTTGCTATATTCTTAAAATTTAAGGTGAAAATTAGTGAAGTTATTTTCAACAGTGAATGTCTTAGTCTGCTTTGTATTGCTATAATAAAATCCTTGGGGCTAGATAGCTTATAAGGAGAAAAGGTTTATATTTGCTCTTGACCTCATGCTGCATAGTAATATGGCAGATGGCATCACAGTACGGCAAGTTAGGGTCTCCTCACTCTATAGCCACCCATTTTTATGGTGACTGGTCTAGCCCTGTGAGAGGTAAGCCACTCCCAAGATTCGGGCATGCATCTCTTCTGAGAGTAATGACTCATGACCTAATTACTTCCCATTAGACCCTACCTCCCAGAAGTTCCACTGGCTCCCAACACCATCACACGTGGACCAGGCATCCAACACATAAACTTTAAAGGGAAAAAAATTTAAAAAGCCACATCCAAACCACAGCAGTGACCAAATCACATGTTTTATACTGTGTGAGGGAAGAAAAAGGGTCAGAGCGGGATCAGTTTAGGAGAAACATTATTTCAGAGAAATACGTTATTGATCTTTATTGATAAATAGCCTGAGAAATATTTGAAACTCACATGAGTGGCACTGAAAAATGATTGCTTGGTTTGCATAATTTTCTGTTTTTTTTGTTTTGTTTTTAACATGTTTCTGCTTTCTTAAGTAGAAAAGATATTGAACTGTCATGATTTGCACAATAATATTAGCCACAAGCAGGTTTGAAACAGAGTGGGCAGGCGATATTAAGTGAGAGAGAAGCGTGCAGTTAGGTTTTCCTTTCTCCCCCATTCATTAGAATGTTCTGAGACTGTGAATGAAAGAATAATGGAGCATTACACCTCCAACAGTTACGAGCAGTATAACATTTGACAATTTGCTTATCCTCCCTAAGCTTTGTTCTTTCAACTTTCTAAAAATGTGGGACCTTTAAAAAAAAAAAAAAAAACATAACGGATGCCATTTTATTTGACAAAATAATATTTAGTTTCTATAATGTTCCAGTCATCAAGAAAAGCCCAGATATCCTGAGATAAAAGATATCATAAATGCCTTTTGAAAGCTGACGGCGCAGGGAATAAAAAGGTGTCTCCGCGTTAACGCAGTGAAAAAGAACACTCAGAAAAATAGCAGGAGGTGTGAAATCTGAGATGAATTTTGATGAATGAATGGGAGGAAGCCAGGTGTCAGACGAATTTCACAGCAGGTGTAACAGATGCACGAAAGGGTGTGTGCATAGGGAGACACACACAAGCAAAGAAATCAGTCGGATGGAAGGCATCATGTAGATAGCGCTGTATGATAATAAAATACCCAGATAAGCACACAGCAGATCAAGCAGGTGCTGGCTGAGGTGCTGACTGAAAGAGGTAAATGGGCAGTAAAATAGTTACTTTTATGCTTTTGGAAGCCTGCCTGTGGGAGGTAGAAAACGCAGAGAGAAAGCCCCTTGCAGATGCATTCAAAAGGCTATTGCAAACTGAGCATGGTGGCACACGCTTATAATCCCCGTACTTGGGAGGCTGAGACAGGAGGATTGCAGGTTCACGTCCAGCTTCAGCAACTTAGTGAGGCCCTCTGCAACTTAGACCCTGTCTCAAAATAAAGAGTAAAAAATAGGGCTGGGGGTGTAGGTCAGAGGTAGAAAGTTCTTGGGTTCAATCTCCAGTACTGAAAAGAAAAGAAAACAAAAAAAGGCAGCTATTATATATTGCAAAAAGTGAAGTGAGAGAACGAAGACAACATTGCAGAGATGGAAAAACAGGCTGGATTTGCAAGAGGGATGCTGGGTGGGCTCCCTGGCCAAGTACAGCCAGGACTTCAGGAAAGGGAGTGGGCATGTGAGCCCTTGGGTCGAGTGGCTGATGTAGTCGTGTCCAGTCAATCATTTGTTATCTGCTGACGGACATGGAGTGTGAAGAAAAGAAAGACGAGTTCAATTAGAGGGATGTTAGTTTGAACACGAACTATCTCTGGAACATCGTAGGGGAGATTACCAGCAGATATTTGGATATGTAACTCTAGATCTTAAGAGGAATGGACATACTAAAGTAGACGGTAGGAATTCATCAGTGTTTCTCTACCAAGAATATCTGTTAAGTTTATCCAGGACATTTTTACGATGTGGAAGGGAAATAAAGACTAAGAATTTTGAAAAGTATTTATGGGTATCCAAGGAAACAGAGTTCAAGAGTCCCATGAAACATTGGCCAGCGGTTTAGGATAAAAGCTGGATGGGAAAAATGTCACAGAAACTGAATCATTAAAGACAATTAAGAAAGAAGGAAGGGATCACATACTGTGAGAATATAATTGTATCTTTTCTGTCAAAGGAGTAGCTTAATTTAAACGACCATTTTGTAAGCTGGTAGGGACTTAGATTCCTTCACAAAATGAGCACCTCTTAAGAGACTGTAGGTGTTGACCCTCCGCCATCTCCCCCTGTAGCTGACCGGAAGAAGGTGAAACTAATAGGAGTTCAACGAAGAAGGAGCTTTGCGTTAGGGATAGAAGACCCACCAGGTTCTTCCTCAGGGGTGAGCTCTGGAATACCTGGGAGCCCCTTTTTTTGAAAAAAAAAAAAAAAGTAAAATCACCTTGCCAAGCAATTTTTGAACATGTGTCTCTTCTTGACGCCATGAAAAGTTATTTCTGACAATACCAAACTCTACAGAGAGGTGGGTAAGAACAGTGATATAACAGGAAGACTCGACAGCATCAGACAAGGAGCAGCTCAGGGAACAATGACAGAGGAGGAAGTCACAGGGTAAGAAATCAGGAAACCCAGAGAAAGCCAGACCCAGCACGTCAGTAGTGCCGGGACAGGAAATAGCACAGCAAGGTCCACAGGCGACCTAGGAAGGAGGCTTCCTCAATGTACGTGCGTGGATAGTGATTTACACATGTGCTATGTAATAGGCAAAAAAAGAAAGAGGGAGAGGAGAGGAGAGGAGAGGAGAGGAGAGGAGAGGAGAGGAGAGGAGAGGAGAGGAGGAAACATATGGCTGAGGCTGCACTGCCTGAGCCTGAATCCCAGGTCGTCCTGGTTGACAGATCTGGTACCGCATCGCCTCCACCCCGCATTCTCCCCCTGTAGGATGTGTGTAATTATAGCACCAACTTTATTCACATCGGACAGAAGGATTGCACGAGGTCTATAAGATCGGCAGAGTGCTACAGTCTTGAGCCCTTGGTAAGCTCAGCTCTCACTGGCCGCAGTTCCTAGTGATCCAGGATTAAGTAGAAAGGAATTTGGTGAGGCATCCTAGATGACTCCCAGAACTTCCAGAATGGAGGAGAGTTGGCAGGGAAAATGTGCAACCAGGCACGTGACAGCCTTATGGATAGCAACGGTGCAGGGACAATCCTGTTGTGGAGACCGCCACTCACGCCCGATGTCACTCACGCCCGATGTCACAGGATCTATCGTAGCATTTCCAAAGGACCGGAGGCCACAGCTGATAGTGTGGGGCTCGCTGGCCAAGGTGGGATCAAAGTCTTCTTCGAGCACCACTGATGAGAACCTGTGCATCTGCCCGTCACAAGGAAGGCTGGAGGATCCCTTGCCGGGCCCCACAGGCTGCGCTGGAACCCACACCCCCCCACACACACACACACAACACAGACATTTGGATTCAAAAATATCTGATAAACATGCACTCCCTTGACCCACCAGTTAATGGAGGCGAAAGCTTTGCTTCAAGGTAAAGGTACCTCGTTCTGATGTCGTTCTGATGTGGCCGAAAGAGTTTCTTTTTGTATGAAACAGTCTTCGGTAAGAAATAATTAAAAATCCAACTTCCTGTCAGAACCACTTTCCTCATTCTCTTCCTCTAAGATGTTGCGTGGGAAACATGATCCCCGTGGAGTTGGGCAGAAGGCCCCCGGGCTCTGGCTCCCACGCTCCTGCTGAGTTCCAGTGAGGCAGCCTGGCTGGCCTTTGATGAGGAAGGAACCTGTGTATGTCCCTCCTCCTAAAGTCCCAGACAGACAGACAGACAGAGCTGTTTCAACCTGGCCCCACTCTCGGCATTCATTCTGCTTATAATACTTGTCACCCTTGGAACTGTGGCCCACAGGGGGGTACTGAGGACACATGGGTCATATCACATACTACATGCACCCCTGGTACTGAGAAAGTCTTCCTCTCTTCCCTGATAACAGACTTCCTCAGAACATGGAATGACTTGTATTTATCCCTGGCAAATGGAAAGTTCAATAGAAAATATTTATGTTGGGTGGTAAAAGCCAAACACTTAGTACATCAGTGGGAGTCAAAAGGTTTTAGTTTAGTTTTGTTTTTCTCCCAAGTAAGCCCGCTTTTTAAAACTTTGCTTTTGTTTTGGACTCGTGTTTTATTCTGGAGTCAAAAGCTGAACAGTAGCTGCCTTTGACTCATTGAGTCCAGCTTCAACAACCTCAGACCTTCCTGGGCAGAATGGGGGAAGTGTTCTACCCAAGAAATGCAAAAACAGAAAAGAACATTAATCTCTTTTTAAAACATTGCTATGATTCTCCATGAGAGGACTTAACATGCTTTTGCACCAAGAGCAAAAAGAAAACAGATAGGACACTGAAGTTGACCCAGTAAGAGAGAGCAGTTGCTAAAGGCAGAGGACGTAGCATCAAAGTCAGGCGTGGTGATGCTCGCCTGTATTCCCAGTACTTGGGAAGCTGAGACAGGAGGATCGCAGGTCCTTGGCCAGCTTCAGCAACTTAGTGAGGCCCTCCAGAACTTAGTGAGACCCTATTTCAAAATAAAAAATAAAATAGGATTGGGGTTATATTATAGCTGGGAGGTAGAACACCCCTGGGTTCAATCCCTAGTAACACACACACACACACACACACACACACACACACACACACACACACACACAATTAAAGGGTTTCCTCCTCAGCGAGTTCTTCCATTGAAACAGACGAGAAGCACAAAGGCCATATGCAATACCAAAGCATCAGTAGGCTGCCTTCCTAGTGTCAAACTTTTCTAATTCTGCTTTTTCAAAAATTGCATAATAGTTATCTGCAGTAGACAATGAGCGAATGATGAATGATCATGTTAAAAAGTGTTAAGAGGATTTGAAAGCAACAAGGACTGGCATGTGCAGCAGCATCTTGAAATGGAATGTGTTGCCATGAAGATTCTTCCTCCCCGGCCCGCCTCCCTTCAAACACATGGAAGTCACTGTATTAGAAAAAGCACCCGCCCATCCACTGGCCACTCCAGGACCTCTCTTGCGTTGTCTTCACCCTGGAGTCGCACAGGCGGCCTCTTCGCCACATCAGCTGGCTTGGGTTTGACCCAGGGCAGAAGTCTTGGCTTGTCCTTTCTCACTCTTTCCTTTTTTACGTTCCCTTTAGTGCCTTTCTCTTCCTCAGCTCCGGATGGAGTGTGGCGTCCAGATTCAGGGGCATTAGCTCCTTCAATAGGAAAAATACATCCAGAGCATCTGGCTCCTCTCAGGAATGTTAAATAATCACGAGAGCAGGGCTATGGAGCCACTTAGGGTAGGAAATAAAAAACACAGCTGAGCTCTGGAACACGGAGAAGGGCACTCCGGGTGGAATGTAATTAAGTAGTTGGAATTTG
Source organism: Graphiurus murinus (assembly GCA_004027655.1). NCBI lineage: Eukaryota > Metazoa > Chordata > Mammalia > Rodentia > Gliridae > Graphiurus > Graphiurus murinus. Next base: position 101,290 of record PVLC010000831.1, read on the forward strand.
CAGTTTAGGCCACCAGGGTTAAAGAATATGCTTCCTGAGCAAATGCTGTTGATTGTCCAGAGACCAGAAATACTGGCACCTGTCAAAGAGTGATCGCAGCATCGTCACTCCAGGAGCCTTCAGCAGAGGTAAAGATGCTAGGTGTCCAACAGTAAGCTCTGTGCTCTCGTCTAAAGCCAGAGAGGAGAGGAGAAACTGACTTCCTGGAACAAGGGGAAGAAAGTCCTTTTCAGTCCTCCTTCCAAAACGCACACTCCAGTAACTAGAACCGCCGCCTCTCTCTCTCTCATCTGCTTGGCGGAAAAAAACAAACCGGCCACATTGTAGGTGTCTTCGGTGGAAAGCTACGGCCATGAATAGCAACACAGGAAGGAACCTGGTTGGAAAACTGCTCTCCTAACACAACTGTGTCCCCTGCTTCCTCTGTCCAGGGCCACGTCACCAAAAATACATAGTATGATACAGATCTGGGGGGCACAAACATACAGAAACAAAACTAAATGGAACAGAACTCATTTACTTAGTGATTTAGTAAAGAGAAAGGTGCAAATAAATACTAGTTACCACTAGGATGTCACCAACAGTAGCCAGGTCCTAATCTTTGAAAATTGTGACTGTAACCTTATCTGGCTAAAGAGACTTTGCCATGGGATTCGGCTAAGGATCTTGGAGTGGGGGAGACTTCCCTGGATTTTCTGGGTGGACCACACGTGACATCATCAGTATTCTTAGAAGAGGGAGATGGAGGAAGATTTGACTATCAACAGAAGAAAGCTAGATGAGGGAAGACCAGGGAAACAGAGTCAGAGATGGAAGACAGACACCACTGGCTTTGAAGATCTAAGAAGAGACCACGAACTAAAGACCGCAGGAGGAAGGCAGAAGCTGGAAATGCAGACTCTGTCCTGGATCCTCGAGAGAGGGCGCTGCTGAAGATTGGATCTTAGCCCAGAGAAGCCCACTCGAGACTTCTGGCCTCTGTAACGAGCCCAAGCCTGCTCAGGACTTCTGACCATCAAAGCCACAAAGAGCACGTTCCTATTGGTATAAGCTGCACAGTTGTTACAGAAATCCTCAAAACTTCATGTACCATATAGGACTGTGATCTAAAAGTACAACAGCAAAGCATACTGCCAGCTCCATAGACCACTTGGCCCAAGTCTGAATTTCATCCTTGGGCTCCAGGAAAACAGAGTCCCAGTTCAGACGGCAGGATGCTTCAGATAGGAATATTTATATGTCAGTGTTGTTAAATATAAAGCATTATTCCCTTAAAACAGTTTAAACTCAAAAATAAAACCAACATAACAAGTAAAATCTTTTCCTGTTAGGTAACCTTAAAGAAACAAACTAAAGGAAAACCGGTAAATAAAAATAATTTAAATACCCCTGAAAGCCACCTGAACCATATTTGCCTGGTATGTGTGCAAAATATGAGTACAAGATCCAAGTAACATAGCAAAATTGATTGATCACTTTTTCATATCTTGTTAAGTAAATGAAAGTGTTACCTGGCAAACAATTCATTTAATCAACATTAGGGTAACTGTAAGTACTACGTAGGCTCATTTTAAAAATAACGCCAACATTTTAAAAATAAATAGGCCTTTACTCTGCTGTAATCTCATACTGCGCTTTCCTGCTCAGAACACCCGGCCACTCTGGCTTTCCTTCTGTCCCTAGAGTAAGCTACGGTGTAGCCACACATACACAATCACGTCCAGCCACATTTCTTTATTTTGGTTAAAATGCGTAACTTTTTCTGCCATCATCTTACTTACCTATGAGCTTCTCTTCTTTTGTGTTCTCACTTTCCACTGATGGCAGAAATTTCTCATGCTCAGACTTACTACAGCCCCAGAGGGCACTTGCCAAGGAGTAGGCACTGAGCCAAAAATTTGGGAAATAAACAGGCATTATTTCTTTACTTTGATTTATGTCATAATTTAAACTCACGTCTTGAGCTGGGGACAAATGACAATTTAACCTTTTAATAAAATTTGCTGAACTCAACAGAAAAAAGGAGCATTAATACCTCTGGTAGCCAAAGAAAACCTGGAAACACTGAAAATTGTAAATGTGATTGAGAAGACAAGTGCTTCTTTTAAAAATTAGCAGGGTATCTTGTACATTGATGCCAGCATATTTGATGGGTAGTAAAAGTAGAAATAACTTTTTCTTTCCTCAAGGATATCAAGTAAATAATAAAATTGATCTTTCCATTCATGTGGCCACGGGTTCAGGCTTCTATTCTAGGATGCAAATGTAAATACCATGGAACTTAATAAACTCGACTTCAATAATTTAAAGCAATTTAACTTGGTTTTGTTTTGTTGTTGGTTATTTTGCAATGTGTGGGTATATAATCCATGGGTTTTTTTTGTTTCTACTATTTTTATTTTACTTGCTTATTTGCCTTTTCGATTTTACTTGTCAGTCAATTGTAATGGAAGTTAGTAAAACCTCCAGATTTATCAACTTGATAACCAAAAGTTTCAACTATGTACATCAACTGAATAGAGCTCCCTTATTATATACCCAAATGCGATTTGCAGGCACCCTACTAAACTTACCTCAGTGTAAAAAACATTTATTTCATATCAACAGAAGCACTACTACTTACTGACTAGAAGATTTATTATTTACTGAACATTTATTTCCATTTACGTTGTCTTATTTTCGAATCCCATAAATTCTCACCTCAAGTTACTATTAAAGTTCCCACTGACCACTCTTGACTATCGTTTCTTCAATCATCAATTTTCTATCCTTCTATGTTACTTTCAGAATGACCCTTCTAATCACAAACCTACTTGTGATTAGAAACCTCTCCTTTCTCCATGGCTTACTTAAGATCATGTCCAGACGTCTGCTGTATCCTGTGAGGACCTCCATGGATAACAGTTTATGCTTCTCTTCAGCCTCCTCTTTTTTGTCATTCTTCATTTTCACTCAGAATGAAACATTTTAAGATCCTCTGCCTTCAATATCATCTCTGGCCTCTGCACAGAGTCTCCTTGCCTAAAAGTATTTCCCTAAAAGATAATATCCGGTAGTGCTCAGCTGTATACATCCCCTGAATCTCCAAGAGGTGAATCTGAATGCTGGTGTCATCCGAGTGAACCTTGAACCACTGGTACAGATGACGATACTTAGAAAGAATGTTCAAAGTCAGAAGGAGTTGACATGAAAATCTGTTTCCAGCAGCTGAAAGGAGCAGATTTAGGGAATGTTCCTCGATGGGCATAAAATGTCTACTATGTAGGAAGAAGAAGTTCTTAGAGAGCCATGTACAACAGAGTACCCGTAGTTAAGAGTTCAATAGGTGCACTTTAAAATATATTAAGGGGGTAGGTCACATGCTAGCTGTTTTTACCTACCCACCCCCAAAGACACACAAAAGAGCACAAGAAAAGCGTTAGAAGTGATGAAGATGTCGAGTACCCGCAGTGGTGATGTATCACAGGTATGTGCAAATGACCATGCTCACCAAGATACATCATTAAGTGTGCGCAACTTTCGTATATGAATTAAAGCTAAAAAATAATAATAATGGGGAAATTTAATGAAGGGAATTGAATAAGGAAAAAGATACTGTGGTCTGTTTATGCAGTGGAATTCTATTCAGCCTTAAAAAAGGAGATATTGCCATTGTCAACAACATGGATAAACCCAGAGGAGATTATGCTGAATTAAATAGGACACAGAAAGAAAAATATCACATGACCCCATTTACACATGGAGTCTTAAAAAAGTTGACTTCTGGGGGTGGTGGCACACGCCTGTAATCTCAGGACTTGGGAAGCTGAGACAGGACGATCACAAGTTGGAGGTCAGCCTGGGTAACTTAGTGAGGTCCTCAGCAACTTAGCAAGACCCTGTTTCTAAATAAAAAAAAAAAATTAAAGAAAAAGAGGGTTGAGGGTATAGCTCAGTGATAAAATGCTTCTGAGTTCTATCTTCTGTACCACAAAATAAATAAATAAATAAACAAATGCATACATACATGTACAAGTATATAAATACATAAATAAACACATAAACAGATAAATAAATATTAAAAGTTGACTACAGAGAAACAAAGAACAGAATGGTAGTTCCAGGGGCTGGAAAATAAAGAGAAATGGATCAAAGACTTCAAACTTGCAGTTAATAAGAGATTGAATGTACAGTGTGAGGATTATAGTTAATAACATTTTATCCTGCATTGAAAATTTGCTGAAAGAGTTGGCTGCAAATGCTGTTATCAGACAAATAACGTTACCATGGGAGCTGTGATGGGCTAATCAGGTCTCACCACTCCCTTTGCTACACACATGTGGATCCAAGCCCCATGCTGCACACAGTAAATACATACAATTACTTGTTTGAAAGAGCTCCTTCCTGGTATAGAGTAAGTGCCATCAAAAAGTTGGCTTTGAAGAAGATGCCTTCTAGTTTTGCCTGCTAGATTTATGGCAGTCACCAATTCTCTTTTATGTCCTCAAGGAGACAGGGGCATAAGTTATGTTTGCAGCTACAGACTTTGTCATTTGATGTTTTTTTCTCTGTCCTACACGCAGTACATGGGACTTTGTTCTGTGGCATTAATGAGTGTTTTCCACCACACTTCTCCTTGTAAGTTGAGTGTCCATGAACATAGTACCCCTAAGCCATAGAGAGCAACTGAGTACTCAAATATTGGAAGGTGGGCCCTGGAGTCGATCTGGGCTTGAATATCAACTTGTCTTAGACAAACTATTCAAGCTCTCAGTAAAACTTCACATCAGTAAAATGAGGTTAATAAGTTTTATGGTCATGAAGATTTAATAAAGTAATGGTTGAAAACAACAGGTGGCATGGAAATACAGCTGCCATGAACTTGTTGATCTCACATGTCTAATTCCACCTCATTCAGAACTAGGAAGAATAGCTAATGAAGACAAGGCAGAGCCTCCTCCAAAAGCATTCAGGAGGGTATTGGTACTGGGGAAAGAATAGTGTTCTGAAACAAAGTTTTTCCCGTGAGTAGACAGTTCTCATGTGGCTGCTTCTACCTATGCCAGTATGCTCTGTCCCTTTCCTCTCCAGGAAATCAAGCATTGCTCTTACACACACAATGTGCCATTGATTTTGATCCAAACTTTTGTCAACTTGTTTACTCCCAAGCACATGTTAGTTTGTGATAGGTCAACAGAGGTCTGTTTCCTGCCCATCCCCCCCAGGCTTGCAGAAGCTGTTTCTATGCCAGGCTATCCTTCAATTTTGTCTTTCTTTTGTTCAAATATGCCACGTGCCCTGTCACCTGTTATTTCTCTGACTCTAATAGTTTTTTTTTTTTTTTCCAATTTTCTCTACCTGGCAAACTCCTACATGATCCTGAGGACCCAGATTAAAAGTTGCTCTAAACCAAATATTTCCTCCCAGCCTGAGTTAATAATTCTAACCTTTTTGTGCCTGCCTTGTCTTTATGACTAATAGATGTGCACATCAGAATCAAAGTAAAGTCTTTTAAAACTCACATGACCAAGGGACACAGCCAATCACTTATGCTTTAAAAATAATAATAATGATCAAGGATACTTCCATATGTTTCCATTATGCATTCCTAGGTAAGAATCACTCTCTAGTATATATCTGTAAATATTAACTATTTTTAAGTTCATTTTTCCCAGTAAACCATTAGATTGTGTGTGTGTATGGGGGGCACTGGGGACTTGGGGATTTAACCAAAAAAAGCATTCTAACCAAAGCATTCTACCTCTGAGCTACACCCTCAGCCCTAATTTATTTTTTATTTTGAAACAAGATCTCTCTAGACTGATGACAGTCTTATAATTTTCTGAGGCTGTCCTCGAACCCGCAATCCTCCTGTCTCAGCCTACTAAGTATTGGGATTACAAGCACGTGCCATTAGGTTTCTGAAGAGAAGGGCCTACTTCAGCTTTTGTACTCCCCAAACTCAGAATGATATTATAATAATAATGGTATTATTATGCACTCACTAAATGTTGCTTAACAAATAAACGTCACAGAAGTTGCTTGGATATGCAGTTATCATTATACAATGAAGAAGAGAAGCTACACTCTTTCCAGTAGAACATCTTTAGTTCAACATCTATTAATGGGGACTTTCATGTCCTAATCTGACAATTCAAATCTGAAAGTTGTGTATTGTTTTGCAAGAGTTACTTTGAGAGTAAATAAGAGAGAGAACTACTCACCCACCGAGCCTTGGGCCCAAGGCTGTTGACAGGTATCATCGCGGCCCCAGGTAATGAGGACAACAGAACAGAAAGTGACTCCAGCCCTGTGGCTGAGGGTGGCAGAAGCCAGTGAGCTCAGAGAAGGCGTCATGAAACCAGGCTCTCTAGACAGGCTTTCCTTTCGAACTTTTTTCAAATCACAAGCTAATGAATTTGATGTCTTTGGATTTTGTTTTTTCCTCCCATAGGCAGAACCCACAAAAAGACAGTTCAGCTAAATGGTCCTGGCCAAAGACTTCAGCCATTATCCGGTGGTAGAAGACTTGATAATAAATGTCCAATCTGCTCTGTAGCTCTATATAGTGCAATACATTCTAAAAAGCATGAGAAGTAAAAGTCTGACAAGACTTCTGATAATTTTTAAGAACCTATAAAAAATATCACATTCCTTTCCTATAGAAATAGAGACATCAGTTCAACTTTAAAGTGCTTTTTTTTTTTTTTTTTTTGGCTTGAGGTATTGAAGGATTATCTGTGCCTGCGCTTGCCCTGAAGTGATATGGGGAAACTGAGGCTTCTTGAAGAAGCTGGTCATGGGCAGAGGAACTTAGATTAATGGAATGAGTTCCAGAAAAGAAAGGGGGGTGGGTGGGCTACTTCCCAACACTTGTAGAATGGGGCCTCAAATCAGAATTCAAAGAGTATAGGAGCATGACCTATACAAGCTGAGGAGTTCTGAGTTACACTTGTATTTATGTTTACCAGTTCCATTACAAGCCACAAGCATGTGATTCCATAATCAGCTTAGTCTTTTGTTGTTTTTGTAAAGTCCTGGCTAAAATAATTATTCCTTCATAAGATGAAGGAGAGTTACCTCCATTAAGTGAACTAAATTGATCATTGTTATCATTATCCGTGTACTCAGTGTAGATAGATGAATTAGGTAGCAGTACTTAAAGAACAGAAGCTAGCAGATGTGGTCATGTACACCTGTAATCCCAGTACATGGGAGACTGAGACAGGAGGATCCCAGGTTTGAGGCCAGTGTACAGTAACTTAGCAAGACCCTGTCTCAAAATAAAAATCCGTAAGGGCTGGGTGTGCAACTGAGTGGTAGAATGCTGCTGGGTGCAATCCCCCGTAACAAAAAAGAATAGAAACTAAACCAAGCCTGAGCCAAGTGGGCTGTACCATGTGGTGGGTTATTATTCTAGGTTGACACAATGAACCTAGGGAGACAGGGCATAAGGAAAGCCTTGTCTAATCATACATGACCCAAACTTGGCCATCTGGAGCCCCTCGACAGCATCCTTGGACAGACCTTCAGAGATAATGTAGATGCAAAGTGAATAGCCAAGTAACCAAACAGGACATTTTTAATTTCTTTTTCTTACCTAGTAAGAGAATGCAATGAACTATAAAAATGATTTTTCTTTGCTTCCTTTGCCAGTTCTTGGACTATGCAAGCTTATGACTAATTCTCCCTATATTATTATTATTTGGTTGTATCATCATAACAAATTAGGAGCTCCTCAAAGACAACAACTGTGTCGTACATCTTGTGCTTTTCCGCCAAACCAGGCCTGTGTGTCTCTTTGTTCCTAACGGGCCGTAGATGGTCAAGGCGTTCTCATTATGAAATGGTCATGTTGACTGTGGAGTCATAGCTTAATCCCTTGCAGTAACTGGTGATGTTTGGGAACATATACATCATATATGACAAAATCAGAGAAGAAAGAGTAGGCTACTTTCTATTTCTGCTGGAGAGAAATAAACTATCCTGTGCACTTGGTCTCTTAAAATAAATGTGCTCAAAAAATAATAATAACTTGCATCCTTCCCCAAAGGCATGAATTTGTTTGGAAGCATGAAAAGGTTTAAGAATAATTTGTTTTCCAAAATCATCTGGTCTTGCTGCTGTTGCTGCAGTCAGATGGCCCCGCTGAGCTCGGCCTCAAGTGATCTCACTCACCTAAATGTACTTTACGCTAAGGGCTTGCCTCCGAGTTCAAAACAATATTCTTTGCTTTAACTTTCTTAGTTCACTCAACAAATTGAACACTAGTTGCTAACAACATAGATCTCTTCTGTGACCAAAATGACTAAAATGACTAAAATGAATGAATGAACACATAGACACACACACACACACACACACACACACACACACACACACACACACCAAAAACTCTCTTAGGAAATTTTCTCTGGTGATAATGCTGTAAACAGACTACAGAGGTTAACTATGCCTCCGCTTCACTGGGGTAAGGGGTGCCCAGATAGCTGTAAGACATCATTTCTGGATGTATCTCTGTGGATGTTCTTCAAGCAGTAGGTACGGAAGGAAGATCGTCTCTCACCAGTATGGGTGGGCGTGGCTCAGTCCATCAAGGGCTCTAATAGCACAAAAAGGCAATATATGGGTCAATCTCTCTCTCCCTGAACTGAGACATCCATCTCTTACCTTCAACTCTGGACCCGGCTCTCAGGCCTCAGACTCCGGGACTGGCATCAAGGGTGCCCCTGGTCTTCCAGCTTGCAGACAGAACATCATGAACTGCTGGCCTCCCTAGCCTCATGCACCAGTTCCCATAATACAACTGCCTATCTACCTCCTATTGGTTCTCCTTCACAGGAGGATGCTGATTAACACCTGGACTGTATGAACATCATCAAAAATTTGGGGAAAAGGGTATTTTCCCAGTCACTAAATCAAAGCTGTGATAGATGCTCATTGAATATGTGTAAAAAGTCTCAAAAAAAAGGGGGGGGTGAATCTGATAATGACTTAAAACAGCTTGGGGACAGTTAGGTTAGTATGCATTCTCAGAGTTTTAAAATCGTGCAGCTGTTACGGAAAACAGCACAGAGGTGCCTCCTAAAATAAAATAAATAGAGCCACCATGTGGTCCAGCAGTCTCATTTCTGGCTATATATCCAAAGAAACTAAAGTGATGATCTCTAAGAGGTATGTGGGTGTCCATGTTAACTCCATATCTTACTCTGGTTTCTGTTGCTACAGCAGAATACCAGAGACTGGGTTTTTGATACTCAATAGGTGTCTGTTTGGCTTGGGGTTCTGCAGGCCCAAGAGCATGCATGTCACCAGCATCTTCTGGATACTGAAGGCCTTCTGGCTACATTGTACCCAGGCAGAAGGGCAGGCAAGCACCTGCGAGACAGAGCGGAAGCAAACCGAACTCAGCTTCTCATGCCCAGCCGGCTACAACCATGGCTTTGATCCGATCCTGAGAGCAGGGGCCTCAGGACTCTACTCCCGGAGGTCACACTCTTTAACACGGCGGCAAAAAAAATAGCAATTGCCTTTCGACACAGGTTTTGGAGGGAATATTCAACCACACCATCCATTTTGAAAGTGCAGTGCTATTCACTGCAGCACAGATTAGTTAATTCAGAAATAACGTCAAAACAAAGAGTCCTCTAGGTGGTTTGTCTTTACGGGAAATGCACGGATGTCAAAGGAAAGTTAAACAAACATAACACAGATTGGCTTTCCATCACACACACACACACACACACACACACACACACACACACACACAATATTAGAAATTGTCATTTCCAAAGTAATTCAGAAAAGATATTGCTTAGAATCACCCAATGGACAATTTAATCAGAATTCAAGATTTATAGTGTAATAAACTGCTAGCCCCTCCATCTCAAACACAGTGGACAGTGGTGCTTTATCTCAATATTTTTAATATTTAATCAGAATTCGAGATTTATAGTGTAATAAACTGCTAGCCCCTCCGTCTCAAACACAGTGGACAGCGGTGCTTTATCTCAATATTTTTACTGAGAAAACCATAAACGTTAAGACAGAATATTCTACCTACATGTACAATTATTGTTCCTTCTTACTTTAAGTCTAAAAAAAAAGTACATCTGTTTAACATTATGGCTGCCCTGGAATCTTCACTGACAAATTTTAAGCAGAGGATTCCAAGAACAGCCTTTGTTTCCTCTTACTGTATAATTTTAAATCTACTGTAAACAAAGGGAGCTTAGCCTTTCTGTCCCCTCGCTGTTGCGCTTCCTGATTAATCAGGAAGCAGAAACATCTTAAGTGATATGTTTATATATTAGATGTTTAGTTTATCAATTATTTCTTCCCCTCGTCATTCTTCCAGAAATAAGCCGGATCTCGACACAGACACCAGAGATTTCGGGTCAGCAGTTTCACAGTTAGCTTGCACGTGTGCCTGACGGAACATGATGTACCGAGCGCTGTTGCTATTTCTGTCTCGGTGCCTTTGCTGGAAAGTTGAGTCTGCTTTCCATGAGGCCTGACCATTCTTACTGATTACCCGAAGAAACGTGTTTACTCGAATTTTGTCTACGAGATCAGTCCTTTCACGCTTCCTTCATTGTTCACAGCCTTTCTCAATTGTCTCTCCAAACGCTTGCTTCCTTAAGAGATGTCTCTTTTAAGTCTGTAGACATTTTAGCAGAGTCTTATCAGTGTCAAGACGGTCAACACACTAATATTCAGTCACACTTTACTTCTGCCTGACAAAGTGAAGTCAGACATGAATTCATTCTAACTTTTCCTATGAGACTCCACAGTTGTTTATCCTTCTTTTTCCCTGAAGATTTACTGTATCTTTTTATAGCCAACCTAAGTTCTCTATGTCTTAACCATCACATGGCTTGTGTACATTTATATGTGATTACTCTGTAGACTTCAATACTAACCGATTTAATGTCAACAGACAATTCTGTTCAAAGTCTTCTGCAAAATTATTAAGCCGTTAAATGATGTCTAAAACTATACTTACCAATGCATTAAAATTAGAAACAAGCCAGGCACAGAGGTGCACACCTATCATCCCAGCTACTCGGAAGGCTGAGGCGGGGAGAATTGAAAGTTTGAGACCAGCCTGGGCAACTTCGTGAGACCTCGTCTCAAAAGTAAAGGGGAGCGGCTGGGGATACAGCTCAGTGTAGAGCATTTGCCTAGAATGTGCAAGGCTCTTGGTTCTATCCCCAGTACTAAAAAAAAACAAAGAAAAAGAAAATTAGGAATAGTGTAGCTTTATGTGTCTGACATTCATACCACATTTAATGTACAGCTTTCCAGAATCAATGTCTGTACAATTAATCTAATGTGTTTTAATAAATGGTGTGGCCCACATGTTAAGGTGTTGATTTCTAAATATGCTAACGAATCGTGCAGTGACTCAGAGCCTATGCATCTCACTGTGTCTCCTGCTCCCAGGTGGTCTTGTTAGCAGCCCCCTGAGCAGCCCACGACATTCACTGAGAAGCTCCCTCCTGCTATGTACCTGTTGGTTGAGCACCGAGTGCCATTGTAGAGTTAAAACGTCCACCTTCCCCAGTTACCAACCAAACCCTGGCAGCAGTGGTTTCTCTCAAGGTCAACAAGAGAAGTCATTTCAGTTATCCCACAGAATCTTTTGCGGGTGGTCCCAGGACCCCCAGGGATATGAAAATCCACGGATGCTCAAGTCCCTTAAATAAAACGGTGCCACGGTTGCATATAACCTACACACATCTTCCCACATTACAATCATATTCCCGTATTACTAGAACTAGTCTGATATTACTTATTATTACTTATCATATTAATATGATAAGTAATAGTTGTTATACTGTACTTTCATTTTATTTTTATTTTTAGGGAATAATGAAAAGAAAAAAGTCTGTATATGTTCACTACAGATGAAACCTTTCTTTTTTTTTCCAAATATTTTCTATCAAAGTTTGGTTGAATCCTCAGATGAGGAACTACATATGTGAAAGGCTAACTGTATATTTTTCTTCAAAGAGAAATGTTTGAACATCTAAAAAAAAAGTATAATAAAATTTAAAGTGTCTGTAAGTAAATGCTATCTGAGAGGAGTGAAGAACCTTAATGCAGAGTATCAAACAGGAGGATATTCAGGAGCAGGGGATCCTCAGTTCAGAGTTTCAGAGAGAAGCACTAGAAGGACACCTTTCTGCAACTGGCACCATTCAGGGAGTGGCAAGAGGTGGGAGCAGCTAGCTGTCCTTGAAGACTCCTGACCTGTAGAACCAAAGACATAAAGGCCAGCTTACACATCACCTCAGGCAACTGACGAGCAAAACAAAACTAGCATATTGGATTCAGTTATTAACCAGTGATCTGATTTGACCATCAGATGTTCGGCCAAAATATCTTTCTTTCTAAACAACAGTAGAAAGATGACAAAATAACTGCATCTTGAAAATCTTTGTATCTATTTTTTCCAACTGCTTTATGGAATATCACCAGGTTTTCATTGTATTGAAGCAAACAAAATCTACATGTTTTTAAGCATAAAAGTTGGAAATATAATTAAATGTGCATTGTGCATTTGTATTCGAATAGCGTGAGTAGATATATCTCTTAATTATGGTGGTAATATAGTCATAGCATAGGATTCTAATTACTTTCTTGCACCATTTTAAGTACATAATTTTTGTTAAAAACTCTTTTCCTCTTTTTCAGGTACTGATATTGAAAACACAACACATAACGGGCCCCCCAAAACACATACAATACACCCCTATAGAATTGTGATAGGTAGATATAAAATGTCCCAAAGGGCTCATTCATTACTATCAAGGATTGATATGAGTAAATCATGAGGGTTGTAACCCCAGCACTGGATAAATCCATTGTAATGGATTTACCCGGGTGGCACCCAGTAGGCCCACAGGATGTGGGTGGAGGAGGTGGTCGCTGGGGCTGAGGCCTTGGGGATTCTATGTGGCTCCTCCTCCCCCTGGCCCATCTCGCTTCCGGCCTCCATGATGTGAGGAGCACATCCCACGTGCTCCCCCTCCGCCACGCCCTGAGACCCGCCGTCCTTATCTTCACATAGCCTGAGCACAAAACCGTAAGAAAATAAATCTTCTTTTCTATAAATTATGTTGTCACATCTTTGGAGTTTGGCTGCAAGCGTGCTGATGGACACAGAATGCATACACTCTGAATACGGTAGATGGTTTTTTCTTTTTTTTTTTTTTTTTAACCTACTAGAAAGTACAATTTTATTGTACAAACTTAAAACAATTGATTTTGTAAGGTATTTTACACTAGTGTTTTAGGCTCCTTGTGCAGATAGTAACTGTGCGAAGCAACTTGTATAATTTCTTTGCTTTTTGGTGGTGGTGTTGTTTTCTTCTTGAAGCAACTTTAGAGTCAGGTGCGACTGTATGCCTGTGTAGCTTAAGCTAAGCATTGAGACTCAGCTGTGTGGAGCTGGGCATATGTTACCATTAAATAAATGCTATGAGGCTAAATTTTACTCAGTTAAATATGAAGATTTGCAGTTGCTAGATAGAAATGTAATTTAAAGCATTTCCAGTGAACTAAAAGGTATTTCTTATTCACCATATTGTATCTCTGTTCTCTACTTTTAACTTTTGCTTTTTTCAAATTTTTTTATGCGTTCTACATTGGACCTTACAATGAATCTATTCTGAGATCACAGAAAATTGCTTTCTTAAATATTTCTGTTTTGACTCCCACTTAGTTCAAGAATAGAAGCTGAAGATGAAGGCAGGGTGGACTGACTTTGTTCCAGAAAGAAAAAGGAAGAGAAATTTCAATACTAACTTAGTCATTTAAAATACTATGGATATGTTCTTTTTAAGTCCTGGAAAAAGATGGATACCATACAGCATCCCTGGACAGTGTTTGCCTGTGATCTGGACATGGTGCAGATATGAAATACTTCTCTGTAGATGACCGGGCTTCAGTGAAAACATTCTATCTGCCAACTCTCAATCATTCACGGACGTTATTAAATTTGAAAATTAAACAGTCCCCTTTTCTCTTTCCTTTTACCTTTTTCTGTCTTCTTTTTTTATTTTGCTTCTTTCTGCTAACTTCTTCCACTGCCAAATAATTTTCCACCAAAAGATCTACCTGAAGAAGAGCAAAGAAAAATTAAACTTCTTCTGGACCATAGAAAAGGATTTGGTTAGAGAAAAACAAAACAAATCTGGGATCACATAACAACCACAGATTTTTCAAGGGAAATTTTGTCATATCCTGGGGAGTGCACAGTTTATAAAAAAAGAATCTCGCATTTTAGGTTCTGAAATTGTCTTAAAAGTCAAAATACCAGCTGACATTAAGCAATACTTCATTGTACTGACTGTTAGGTACACGTGCCTTCTTCCAAGAATAGACCATTTTTGCTATAATTCAGCAGGCACTTGACTTGCAATACTGTATTTTTTCCTAGTTCAACAGAAGAATTTGGCAGCAATGAAGTTTTATGTATATGTTACTTTCCAGAAATTTGGCAAGAGTACTATCAATGAAATTTCCATTGCACAGAAATTTTACAGCATGCTGTCCAAAAGAACAAAATGTTTAGAAACAAAATATATAGCTAAGAAGTCTTATTAAAGTGACCCAGTGACAATTTTCTTCTATTTCCTGAAGGGCTACAGATGAAGAAACTAATTACATATTCATGCATTATTTTTTCTAGCTAATAAAATTTCTTCTTTCTTCTCCCTAGGGTACAAAAGGAAGCACTAACAGTGTGTTTTCATAAAAACCCCACCATTCCTAGCAGTACCAAGGTATTTTTATGTTAATTCCAACCTAAAGTCTATCATACAAGGAAAAAAGAAAAGTCAAGCAAGGCCCAATGGTGCACGCCTGTAATTTTAATACTTGGGAGGCTGAGACAGAATGATCACAGGTTCAAGAACAGCCTCAGCAACTTAGTTGGACTCTCAACAACCTAGCAAGATCCTGTTTCAAAAAAATATTTTTAAAAAGAGGGCTGGGGGTATAAATAAGAAGTAAAATGCCTCTTGAGTTCAATAGAAAGAAAAAAAGAATGAAAGAAAGAAAGGAAAGAGAGAGAAAGAGGGAGAGAGAGGGAGAGAGAGAGAGAGAGAGAGAGAGAGAGAGAGAGAGAGAGAGAATGAATAGTAAATAGTCTGCGGTATTTTTCAAACTTTTTTTTGTATGTGGCACTGGGGCTTGAACCCAGGGGCATTCTACGCTCCCAGCGCCATTTTATTTTTATTTTAAAACAAGATCTTGCTAGGTTAATGAAACTATTTGCTGAGGCTATCCTCGAACCCACGATCCTCCTGTCTCAGCTTCCCAAGTACTGGGATTACAAGCGTGCACCCCCACACCCAGCTAATTTCAAACTTTTCAACGCAAGTGTTTAACACCTGTACCTCCTGTGTGTCTAATAAGGTGGTAAGCATTGTGGTGATATTAAGAACCAGATGTAGGACCAATGTTACATCCTGTGTAAACATCACCTGAAAATGTATAGCATCTACATCATTGAATCAAAATCAGAATGCACAGGCATTTGATAGAAGAAAGCTCTGGTGAGGAGTTTGGAAGAGAACGTGTTTGAGGACTACCCCGCTGAGCTCATGCTTACACATGCATGCAAGCACTCAGAAGATACTGTTGAGTGAGTGAGGCGTCGGGGGACGGGGTAAGGACACCTCTATCACCAACCATAGAAACTGGAACTGGAGGGTGTGACTTGCATCCATCACCTTCGGTTAAGTTATCGTCTTTGCTTATCTAGGGTTTCTCCCTATGGAAACAGCTAATATGTCCATCGACAGATGAATGGATTACAAAACTATGGGACATGTACACAATGGAATTTTACTCAGCCATAAAGAGGAACAAAATCATGTTATTTGCAGGGAAATGGATGCAACTGGAAAACATTATGTTAAGTGAGATTAGCCAGTCACAAAGAGTAAAAAAGCATATGTTCTCCCTAATATGCAGATGCTAGGGAGAAGATGGGGCAAAAATATTTGAAAACCCTATTACTAAGAACGAAACACAGGTGAATTTGAGAGAATCTCTGTCTATCAGATCTCTGGGCAATTTCCTGCACCTCTCTCTATCATAGGTATGTGGATCAAGAGAAAGCCTAATGAGAACCTTATGAGAAAGCCACTCTGGTGCACGGACTGTTCTGCAACAACTTCTTCTTCCTTCCATACTTTTTATGTCTATAAATACAGAACTGCATCAGAAATTCTAACATTTGCACTATACACATGACAGTTTCCCTACACTCTTACCATCACCAGATACTAATTTCTCCCCATCTGATGGGTAAAATATGGCATTTCACTGCTTAGTTTGCATTTCTTAGATTTTTAATCAAATTGGAACATTTTCCAAATGTCAGTGACCTTTTGTTTTTACTTGTTTGGAGAATCGTCTGTTCAAGCTCTATGACACTTTATTCTACTTAGTTGTTTATTTTTGTTCCTAGCGATTTCTTAAGGCCATTTGTATATTTTTAACACTAACTCTTCATATCCTGTGTGCTATAAAATCTGGTCCTAGACTTTCCCTCACTTAGTAGAAATAATCACACGTGTATGGATATGAATGATAGCACTTACTATTTTTATGACTGAGATTCTCACTTTAGATCACATGTACTTTACAGAAGGCTTCCTGATGCTCACTCTGTATTCTATATAGAGAACATATTGTCTTATATTTCAGCAGGCAAGGGACGGTGTCTATTAATACAGCAATTTGTCATAGAACAGTGAGCAGGTAGAGGGGGGAGGGGAGAGAGTCAAGAGAAAGCACCGCCTCCCAGGATCATCCCCATTGGTTTGATTCTTGAGCCACTGCTGTCAATCAAAGACATAGCTTGTGAGTGTCCCACTTAGCGGCAGGGAAAGGTGCCCACCGGCCACCTGCCTTACTCTCCTTACAGTGCGGAGTCATCGGAGTCCTGGCAGCCACAGGCGGCGCCTCAAGGCAAGAAGCCATCACCACACCATCTTTAGTCTTGGATGGAAGTTTTCAAAGAAAAAATGTAGCGAGAAAATAAGAAAGACACTCATTCGTATATTAACAGTGCTGTAATAAAAAAAAAATGTAAAATTCCTGCTGTATTACTGGGTGTCAGAAGACATTCCTCGTGACATCAGTTGCAATAGTTGACAACATATTTATATAATCAGCAAGATCTGATTGATACTTTATTATAAGTAGTACGTATTATTTAAAACACGAAGTACTCAGAGTGAGAAAGAAAACAATTTGTCCATAAAAAAACATTAAACATGTGTGTGTGTATGCACACGGTCATAAGATTGCAGTTTGGGAAAGCCCATCAAAAGCTTAGAGCTGTTTAAACTTTTTTATTACTATATTGACTTCTTGTTAAGTTATATGACAATCTGTTTTTACAAATACTGGCTGATGAACATCACCTTGATTTTCCAAATCTTTTGATGGAGATGCCAAGGAACGGCTGTGTAGCCCCTAGTGAGACACCTGAAGGCTGAGGGCACACTCCGGGCACACTCAGGGCCAGTGTCTCAGCAGCTGAGCCTGGCCCATGCTCATTCTGTCGTCTGCAGGACCCTTGTCCTGGCATACACGAAACCCAACTGTTTCAAATGCTCCCCGGCTTGAGAAAAACTAAGACTCCACCAGTTAAATAAAAATACAGGCTGATTTATCAGTTCCTACAAGAAAAAATCCTGTGTGCTGTCCCTGGCGCAGGTGTTCAGGGCTTTAAAAAACGTGCAGTGAATGTGATCATTAACTTTTGGATAAGGAAGCACACAGGATACAAAACATACTTCAGGAAGAAGGAGGAGGAGGAGGAAGAAGAAGAAGAAGAGGAGGAGGAGGAAGAAGAGGAGGAGGAGGAGGAGGAAGAAGAGGAGGAGGAGGAGGAGGAGGAGGAGGAGGAGGAGGAGGAGAAGAAAAATAAAAGACTTGTGGCCTTAGCTGAGTGGGAAGGCTGCCCAGAACATGTCCCCTGCTGTAAGATTAGTTTGGGAATTAGGGATTTACAGTGCTTATCCCCATCTAGAGGAGACCTGGCAACGTTCCCTAGAATTGCAAAGATAAATTGGCCGGAGTGAAAGAAGCAGAGAAAGGCCAGAGGCTGCAGGAAAGCGGGCTTTCCTGTCGCTAAGCTGGGGTGCTGTAAAGAGTTCTGAAATCAGCCCGCGGTTTCAGCCAGAGCAGAGAAAGACAGTTTCTATGGGTAACGGTGACAATCTACTGATTCCATGTCCCCATGGCCAGGCTGGCCACAACATATAAAGTTCACTGGGGTGAAGAGGGACAGGGGTGGGGTGGGGCTGTCCCCTCCCTCTAGGACCTGAGGCCTCTCAGGGGCCTTTTGTCCCAGGGCTCCTTGAAGCTAACACCGGATGCCGACCGTAACTAGTAATGACAGTGGTGCAATTCTGAGTGATTTTGATTATTCAGGAGGCAGGGGGAGTTCATTATTCTCACAAAACACCTTGAAAACCTGAATAACATGCGGTACAGATATGTAACCCGGGCAGCAGATTCCAGTGTGTCCTTTGCAAAAGGACGTTCGTCAGGATTCACAGACATGCAAGAATCCATCCGGAAAACACAGCAACTTAAAGAAGTCATTCCTAAGAGCTGCTGCAAAAAGAGAAACGCTGAGATTCCCGAAGGGAATTCTTTATGCCAAGCAAAACCCAGCAGTACTTAGCGTCTGCCTGGAAATCCCCGGTACTCCCAGACCCTGCTTTGCGTGTCTTTCTTGGCTTTCTGTCCATCCTACTGTCCCCGACTGTGAAAGCAAATTCCAACTTGAAACCCAGCATTGGTGACCGAGTTCTCAGTGTTGGAACAGAGCTGGTGCCTGTGCTTCATCCTTTATCTCTTCCCTCTCTCATTTCTCTTCACTCCTCCTTTCCCCTCCTCCATCTTTCCTCCTTCCTGCCTTCTTTCCTTTCTTTCTCTTTCCCTCTCCTCACTTCTTGTCCCCTAAACAAAGCACTTTGAGTCAGAGGAGCCTGAGTTTCCTCAATCAAAGGCATGCCTTTTGTAGGACTTCTCTTGCAAGTATACAAAAAAAAAAAAAAAAAAAATCAAACAAAAAAGAATTCAAACTCCCAAACCCCCAAAGTGCATAGCTGCCCACCGAATCTCAGCTGTGCTGGCTTCCGTCCACCCCAATTCGCCGTCCCCATACCTCTTAGAAGCATCCATTTAAGCTGCTGCTCTTTTTCTCTCTCTTTTTTTTCTTTTTCTTGATAGCTGTACTGTAAAGAAATAAAATTTATATTGTCAGGCAAAAAGGGCACCCGCGTTAGCCTATACTAAAAATTACAGCAAGTTACTGAAAGAAAAATTGTACTAAATGTTTTAAAACTGTGGAGTATAAAGATTGGCTGTTTGGGTTTTTTTGTTTGTTGGGGTTTTTTGTTTGTTGTTGTTGTTTTTGCTTTTTTTTTGTTTTTGTTTTTGTACTGTGGATGGAACCACCCAGGGTCTTGCACATGCTAGGCAAGCACTCTACCACTGAGCTACATCCCCAGTCTTTTGTCCCACTTCATTCGGAGACAGTGTCTTGCTAAGTGACCCAGGCTGGCCTCAAACTTGCAATCCTCCTGTCTCAGTCTCCCCAGGAGCTGGATTACAGGTGTGCGACACTGCCCCAGCTGGTGTAAAGATGTTTATGAATGTTTTCTTTGTACTGGCACAGTAACATCCTCTTTATGGAAGTAACTTTCATTTGAAGTCAGTGCTGGTTACCGTAGACTGGTAAAGCCATAATCTGTGGTGTCTTTAAGTCAGGTGTTTCTCTGGCTCAAGAATTAAACTAACTTGCAGTGAAATGTGCCTAGCATCAGCCTGGCCTTGAGTCTTGGACTCTGGACTCTCCCAACAGTCAACTCTAGTTTTGTTTTTTTTTTTTTGTTTTTTTTTTTTTTGTCTGTTTGTTTTTGTTTTTTTGCGATACTAGGGATTGAAGTCAGGGGCATTCTACCTCCGAGCTACACCCCCAGCCCTATTTTTTATTCTTTATTTTGAAACCGGGTCTCACTAAGTTGCAGAGTGCCTCACTAGGTAGCTGAGGCTGGCCTCGAACCTGGATCCTCTGGTCTCAGCCTCCCGAATGCTGGGATTACAAGCGTGTGCTACCACGCCCGGCTGGTCAACTCTAGTTTTGAATGCTGCAGAAAACACTGGCAGGGCTTACACACTGACGCCTAGAAAAGGCCCAGTTCAGGAGGACAAATAGGACTGAGTTCCTGGCACTGTAAATGCAGCATGAGTTTCCTTTGTTGCAAGTAACTGGGAATCATGGGAGCCAATATATACTGCCGCCCCACGCCCTATTACTGAAAAGCAGGATGAAGAGCAGATCTGATGAAAAGATCTCTCTCTCATCTTGGTATCTTCCCCCCACCTAGGGCTGCCAGGTCAAAGATAGGGCGACCAGATAAGTTTGAATTTCATATAAACAACAGAATATTTTTAGTACCATATGCCCCATGCACTATTTGGACCATACTTATACTAAAAAATTTTTGTTAGTTATTGGAAAATAAAATGTAACTTGGCATCCTATATTCTTTTTCCTTCCTAAATCATACTCCCCCCTGGTATGATACCTTTCACTCAGCTCTTCCTTGTTCTACGTTGTCTTTTTCGCAGTTTCCATACCACCTGGTACTGTAGGACTCATTGACGCTTCACTGACCTGTGTTCCCGCAATGAAATTCCAGCTCTGTGGAAGTGGAGATGCTTCCATCTCACTGGCGCTAGAGGGCCTGGGGCAACACGTGGCGCATAGCAGTTGCTCAACAGACCTACCTACATTTATTAAATGGATGAAGGAATAGAACATCTGCCTCAAAAACACGTTGCGTGTCCATCAAACCTGCAGAAACCCGTATGGATGGCTCCATCTGTAATATTTGCTATTCGCTTTTATTTTTCACATATTGAGGGGGGACACCCTAATGCACATGATGTACTTTCACAAATATATCAAAGTCAATCACTAAACTGAACTTGAGAAGGAGGGAGGGGGAGGGAGTGGGGCGGGAATTGGGGAAGGGTTAAATAAGAAATGTGTGCGTGTATGCCTAACAAAGATGTATGATTACAATGCACCAATTAAAAAAAATTTTAAAAAAGAAAATTAATATTAATCGAGGCCTTACTTTGTGCTTACACTCTAAGTCATATGTGCTTCATCCTCACAGAAAACTTGCGAAAATAGAACAATTTTTACTCCCAGTATGGCTATCAGAAAAATGAACCTTAGCAAATAATCGTGTCTAAATTTACATAAGCCAATTACCTAGGAAGTCTTGGGAACTCATTTAAAACTGCCCATGTGAGTATTTTATGTTGTCATTGTCTTATATTAATAGACACTTACGATACTTGAACAGTATTCTTTTTTTTCTTTTTTATAAAAATCCTTCTAACAAATCCTTATCGACTTTACTGGCAAAAAGCAAGGAAGAAAAATTGCCAGCAAAAAACTGACTTAAACTAATATTTGCTCACTGATAGACAGCAATTTACCGTTACATTGTCTAGAGGCAAAGTCATATGGCTTTAAAATTAATTTTTATGCACAGATTATAAATAATTAAATATAGGATGGAACAACACAGCTCCCCAAGGGCTTTCATTCTGCGTTTCCTAACGCGACTCTACATGCATTTGCAGGAGGGAGCCGAGAGGGCAGCCGCGTGTTTTCTTATGTTATTCAATCTCCTGCAGGCTTCCATCCAAACCAAGCAACTGCGATGAGCGGGGCCCCGTCCTGCCCTGGCCTGTGCTCCCTCTTCCCTGACTCTCCTCCTCTGCATTTGCCTTTCCTTCTCTTTCCTTCCATCACGTGCACCTTTGAAACGGCCTTATAGGGGAGGGTAACATCAGAAGGACAGCTGGGAACCCACCGTGAGCGGATCCTGCAGACGCTCAACACAGATGCGTTTAGAGGACTCACCCTGGCATGAAGCCCTGTCCCCGTCCACCTTCCGTGGTGGAAGAGGAGGGTGACCAAGAAATGCAGAATCACCCACAGAGGTCCTACCCTGCCTCATCCCGACACGCTGACGGATTCTCACAAATAGACTAAATGGGACGCTTGTTTTGCTTAGGCAAGATGGCAAGATATTTCAAAGGCAAGCATTTGGTCACTTCAGAGCTACCTGGAAAGAAAGAAATATATATTCCCTCTATGTAAATATATTGCACGTATTATTTAAGTGCTGAAGTTATGAGACCTGAAGAATAAATTCAGAGTTTGCACCTTAAATAAGTTTAAAGTGTAGTGTTAGACCGACATTGACACCACTCGCTGTGTCTGAGTCTTTTTTTTTTTTTTTTTTTGCAGTACTGGGGATTGAACTCAGGGGCATTCTATCTCCGAGCTATACCCCCAGCCCTATTTTTTATTCTTTATTTTGAAACAGGGTCTCACTAAGTTGTGGAGGGCCTCACTAGGTAGCTGAGGCTGGCCACGAACCCAGATCCTCCGGTCTCAGTCTCCCAAATGCTGGGATTACAAGTGTGCGCCACCTCGCCTGGCCTCTTATTGAGTCTTAGTAACCTGGTCTTACCAACAGATGGGGAACCATGAGTAGTTGTTCAATCAGTATTTCAATAATATCATATCAATATATGATATATATGCATATATATATATATATACATACTCGTATAATGCTGAGAAATATAAAGCAGTGTCAAAGTATACATAGCAGCCTTTCATCTTCGCCAAAACAGAGAGCGGGAGCAGGTATCCATTGCTCCATGTGTGCCGGAAGCACCCTAAGGACTCCTCGAACAGTAAGCTATCCAGTCTTCAGGCATTGCTGTGAGCACGGGAACCATCTCCCAGATGAAAGGAACGAAGGCTCGCAGAGGTTAAGAAGGCCGACTTAGGAGATTATGTCTGGTAAGGGATTTGCATTCATTTCCGATGGCTGCTCTAACAAATTACCCCAGCTGTGGTAGCTGGTGGCTTCCAACAACAGAAGTTTATTCTCCTGCATTATTACAGGCCCCGATTCTATTTTTGTGTGTGTGTGTGTGTGTGTGTGTGTGTGGTACTGGGGATTGAACCCAGGGGCATTCTACCTCCAAGCCCCCCCTTCCTCTTTTTTTATTCTTTATTTTTGAAACAGGGTCTCACTGAGTTGTGGAAGGCCTCACTAAGCAGCTGGTCTCAGTCTCCCAAGTACTGGGATTACAAGTGTGTACCACCACACCCAGCTGCAGGCCTCAATTCTGAAAGCAGCCTCCCTGGGCCAGAATCCAGGGATGGGCAGAGCCCGGCTACTCCAGAGGCTCTGCCGGAGAAGCCCTTTCCTTTCTCATCCCGTCTTTGGTAGCTGCTAACACTTCTTGGCTTGTGGCCACACCACTCGGATCCTCAGGGCTAGCCTCTTCCATCATACCTTGTTCCTCTCCCACCCCTTCTCTGTGAGTCCCCAACCTTCTGCGTCTCTCTCCTGAGGGTAAGGATGCTCTCGATGGCCGTCTCGGTTTCCTAGGATACCATGATACAATCCTGGACCACTGAGGCTGTCTCATACAGCAGGCTTCTGTTCCTGCCAGTCCTGGGCAGAGGATGTCCAAGGTCAAGGTGTGGGCAGATGAGATTCTCCTGAGGCCTCTCTGTGACTCCCAGTGGGTCGCCTTCCTCTGTGTCCTCACGGGTCCCTTCCTCTGTGAGCTCAGCCTCTCTTCTTACGAGGATGCCAGTTGGGTTGATTGGGTTCCACTCCAAAGCCTTGTCTCGTTACTGCTTCGTTTTGCAGTGCTGAGGATCAAACTCAGCCTCGTGCACCACGCCAGGCAAGTGTGTTCTCCGTGAGCCAAGCCCCCAGCCTCTTTTGGATTTAGTTACCCTTTAGTGATTCCACACATAATCATATTCAGAGGTACGAGGGGTTAGACCTTCCCCATGTGAATTTGAGTGGGGCACAAGTCTATACAGAATCCACTGGAGCAATCCAGAAAAATCTCGCTTTAACGTCCTCCATTTAATCACTTCTGGGTAAACTTTGCAACATTTGTAGGTTCTCAGGGACCGGAACTGCTGTATTTGGTGCTGGGGATGGAATCCAAGAGCATTGTACCTTTGATCGA
The DNA here is from genome assembly GCA_004027655.1 of Graphiurus murinus. NCBI lineage: Eukaryota > Metazoa > Chordata > Mammalia > Rodentia > Gliridae > Graphiurus > Graphiurus murinus. The sequence continues at coordinate 125,404 of PVLC010000831.1, forward strand.
CACTCCCAGCCCTATTTTTATTTTATACTTTATTCTTTTATTATTTTTAAAATATTTTTTATTGGTGCATTGTAATCATACATCATTGATTCTGCATTTCCTGGTCACCCTCCTTCCGTGCTCAGCACAGTGGTCGGCTTTGATGTTTGTGTCTGTGCATTGTGTCCATGGAGGTGTTTCCCTCTTCAAGTCTTCCTCACCCTCCCCTCTCCCTCAGAAGGCCTCCTCCTTCACTCCACCAAGGTTTCTCCTCCTCTGTCTGGAGTCCCTCCTGTGGCCCAATTTCTCCCTAGCTTCCACAGATGAAGGAGAACATCCAACCTTCCACTTTTTGCAACTGACTAATCTCACTAAGCATAATACTCTCCAGTTCCATCTATTTCCCTGCAAATGACATAATTTTGTTCTTCTTTATGACTGAGTAGAATTCCATTGTATCTATATCCCATAATTTTGTAATTTATTCATCTGTTGAGGGACATGTCATCTGGTTCCATAGTTTGGCAGTTATGAATTGTGCAGCTGTAAACATAGACATGCATGCATTACTATGGTACTCTGGTTTCAATTCTTTAGGGCAGATACCCAGAAGGGGTACAGCTGGGTCATGTGGTAAGTCCATTCCCATGCTTCTGAGGATCCTCCACAGTGTCTTCCACAGTGGTTGCACTAATTTGCAATCCCACCAACAATGTATCAGAGCTCCTATTTCTCCACATCCTTGCCAGTATTTATTATTGTTTGTGTTTTTAATGATTGCCATTCTAATTGGGGTCCTACTACACCTTAAGTAAGATGTCGGTGATGGTGAAATAGCCTTATTATATATCCCCAGGGAAGAAAGAGACTCCTGAATACCTAAACCATGTCAGGAACATTCCATGGAGTGATTACATGCTGCTGTGCAGAGGCAGTTGTTCTGCTCCTTGCCATGCCCCATGCCTGGCATAGACACCAGCCACCCTCTACACTAGCACTCACTTCCTACCCATGAGATAACGGTGTCAATGACTCAGCCTGCCTCGTCTCCGAGTTAACATGCATTTGTCTTTTGCCACATCTCCCCAGTTTCAATAACAGCCTCGTTACTACTTTTTCAGATGGAAGACTTTCTTAACCTGATGAATAAACATTGGCACTGGGTCTCTATAGACAACACAGGAGTAAAAAGGTTTTCTGAGCTGGCAGGGACAGGGCCTGCCCTCCACCTGAGCTGGGATGCTTTTCCTGGAAGCAACATATAAATCACCACGATGCTCCCCCAAGCCACTCCCTCCCCTTCAGTGAGTTATCAGACTGTGGGAAGGTTCGCCCATCCACAGTCCTATCACCTGCACGTTTTATGGTCGTTTCAGTAATGAAAGCAGAGAGGAGCCTGAACCCCCTGACACGTGAACCTTCCAGAAGCTGTGGAATGTGTTCGCTGGTATTTCTGGTATCTTTTAAATGTCAAGAGAGCAGAATTTCTCCTGTCAGTTGTCACGGGGAGGCTAACAATTAAAGCCATCTGCCCTTCATTCCGCTCCCCAAAGGCATCTTCATTTTTCATCCACTTCCCGTTGTTGACAGGGCAGTTCCTCCCGCCTCTCCAGGACACCGTGAGGTCATCCCGGAGCTCAGGCCATCCCTGAACTGCCGATCTGGCTCCCAACCCTGGGGCAGCCTCTGCTCCAGCTCCACCCTGTCACTGGGACCCTGAGCAGATATGACTTGGAAGAACCTCAGCTCCTCTCGGGTCCTGGTCCTGCTGAGGACAGTGGACACCACCACAGTGGACTGGGCCTCATCAGGGACTTTTTCTTTTCTTTTTTTGTACTGGGAATTGAACCTGGGGACATTCTACCTCTGAGCTGCATCCCCAGCCCCATTTTATTTTATTTTTCTTCTGAAGCAGGGCTTCGGTAAGTTGCTGAGGTTGGCCTTGAACCTGTGGGGAAAAAAAAGAAAGAAAGGGGAAGAAAAACTAGGAAGAGAGAAGGTGGAGAAAGAGAGGGAGGGAAAGAGAGAGGTAAAGAGGAAGGAAGAGAAAAGGGGAGAGAGGGAGGAGGCAGGGAGGAGGAGGAAGGAGGAAGGAAGGAAGGAAAAAAGGAAATCAAAGAAAAGAAAAACACTCTGGTAAGTGCTTAGGGGGGAGGTATAAAATGAGAGTGGGCATTATATAAAGGGAGAAACAGCACTCACATAAATAGTACAAAATAAAAACGAAAGAGGCCTTGCACAGAGAAATATAACTGGCCTTGAAATAAGGCCTTGGCATGACCTTCCTCTCTACACTTGAAAGGTGGGGAAAGTATAATAACAACAACAATAATAATAATATATAATGATAATAAATATAATTAGTAATATAATATTATTAATATAATTGTTATTATGATATTATAATAATATATTTAATATAATAATAATAAAGAACCTGAGATGAAGCTCATATGTTTACCTGACTTCATCCTTAATATAAAAGATAAATAGAAAAATAAGAGGGAAATAGCCAGGCCTTGTAGTACACACTGGTAAGCCCAGCTCTTGGACCCATGAGACAGGAGAATCTCAGGTTTGATGCCCTCCTCAGCAACTTAGCAACACCCTGTTTCAAAATAAAAAATAAAAAGGGCTGGGGGTGTAGCTCAGAGGTAGAGTGGCCCCTGGGAGTTCAGTCTCAAGTACCACAAAAAAAAAAAATAGGAGGAAGAGGAGGAGGAGGAGCAGGAGGAGGAGGAAGAGAGGAACTGAGGAGGAGAAGGAGAGTGAAATAATATTAGCTTAGAAAACAGGAAGGAAGCCATCACTGGACTTCATGGATACTACAAAGCAGATGGGAATCATATTAATACAAACAAACAAAAAACAACAACTGGACTTAAGATCTGATGATCAGCAGAAGCTGCAGAAAAGAGATCATCATCAATCAACTTTTTTTTCTACACAAGTCCTGGAAAGAAAATTCCAGTGAAACAATGGGGCCGGCTGGAGTGGGGGCGGCGGGCTGGGGCTCTGCAGGGTTAGACCCCTGCCCACCAAGGTCAACGTAGGCCAACATCCGGGGCCTTCAGTCGAGGAAGACCGCCAAGCAGAGTACGAGAGCCACCCAAGAGCCCCAGCCTGCATCCAGTAATGGGAAAGAAAGTAAAAATAAAAGAGGAAAACTGCTCAGCAGAGCAGAAAAACCAAGAGTCAATAAGTAAATCTCCTCTTCTCACGGACAGGGCCCTGCCTACCTCTCCATTGCAGCAACCACTGTGCTGGCCTCTTGTTTCTTGCTTGAGTGACAACACAGCCCTAGGCTCACCTGTCTGTGTATCCTGCTCCACTCCACAACTGCGGGGTCCAGGTGGTGGTTCCTGTGTCCAGAACAGCAAGCCCCCTGGAGAGCTTGCTACTCAAGTCAAGGTGTCAGCCAGGCTAGCTGAAAGGTGAACACTTCTAAGCAATGAGAGGTGCTGAAATCATAGGAAAATGGACCATTGGCTCTGCAGAACAGGCTTAGCAAGCTAGCGTGAAAATGATGCTCAACAAGCCCATTGTCTTAATCTGTAGTATTTATCAAAGATCAGCAGACAGCCAGGCGTGGTGGTGCGCACCTGTAATCCCAGTACTTGGGAGGCTGAGATAGGAGGATTACGGATTTCAGGCCAGCCTTGGAAACTTATCAAGACCCTCAGCAAACCTAGTGAGACCCTGTCTCAAAATAAAGAATAAAATAGGGCTGGGAAGGGGGATAGCTCGGAGGTAGAATGTCCCTGAGTTCAATCCCCAGTATAAAAATAAATAAAACTCAACGGAGAATATTAACCATATTGAAGGGCAAAACAGTAGAAATATTTATTTACTAGTGTGTCCATCTGGTCTTGCTGGTCAAATGGAGACACCCATTGTTTCTGAGTCAGAAAACTCTGTATGGCAAAGGTGACATTTCTACGCACATTAACCCATCAAGGTGATAGGATTCCGATAAGTGCCCGGATGTAGGAGGACAGGGCAGCACATGGGAGAGGTACTGTCAAGGGCATTTCTAATGGAGGAACCACACACGATCTGATGTTAGTTCCCAGAAACATGCCAGGAAACGGTAAGGCCTGTTCTCTCATGTTAGAGACTTCCAGAAAGTATCTTGAAAGATAATCAAGCCAGGCTTGGTGCCCCCCTCCCTCTCCCTGTCACCCTTCTCCACTTGCTCCCGCCTTTTCAGGCTGCCATGACAAAATACCACATGCCAGGTGGCTCGCACTGCTGCTGTCCTGCCGTCCTGGGAGCTGATGGAAGCCTGAGTCAAGGTCGTGTCCCCGGCTGGTGGGTGGGTGGCTACCCTCCCACTATGCCCCCAGGCTCTCTTCTCCCCTCCGTTGTGAGCGGGAAGACCCTCTGGAGTCTCTTCTGCTTCTGTAGACACAGTTATTGGATTAGAGCTCTACCTCTGTGACCTCCTTACCCTCCATTCCCTCAACTCTGTCTCTCCAATAGCATCACACTGGGGGGTCTGGGCTGCGGCGCCCGCATCTGGAAACCACCACAGGGTCCCAGGCATCACACGGCAGCCACACGAATTTGTACTCAGATTCGCTGGCTAAGTGACTTCAGACATGTCATTGAATCCCCTCAGCTTTCGTTCCCCGTTAGAAAGAAGGAAAACTGAACTTTGGGAGAGACCTTATGAAAAATTAAATAAATTACAGCGCGCCAAAAAAAATATCCAAGACTAGATTGCCCAGCTAATAACTTTTGCCATTCATTTGCCTTGAAATGACCATGGCTTCCCTTCAGCCTTCTTTTCTCCAATCGACCCAAATTCTTCCTCATTTTGTCAGAACAGAGGCTTGCCTAATACCTTTACGTGCTCTTTTTTTTTTATTCATGCAGCAGTTATTAATTGCTTTATTATTGGGTCCCACTCACTGCGCCAGGTATGTGCCTGGTGGTGCTATACGAAGCTGCCTTTCCTTTCACACAGCTTACCATCCATTGGGGGGTGGGGGCGGAGCTGGCAGTGAACACGGCAATCAGAAGCGCTCGCAAGTCTTTTGAGAGCTGTGGCTTTTAACAGGTCAGTTCACTGTGCCTGGTTGGACATTACTATCTAGGGTGGAAGCAGGGAATGTCTCACTTTTCTGGTCTTCATCATTCCTTCCTAGAATTTCCCAAATTCTTCACAATGCAACCAGTTTTTAAAACATAAAATCAGTGCTCATTGCTAAAGCTAAAATACTTCAAGTATAAACGAAATAAAAAGTGCTAAAGTCCCAGGATCTTTTTTTTTTTTTTTTTTTGGCAGTACTGGGTATTGAACTCAGGGGCATTTTACCTCCGAGCTATACCCCAGCCCTATTTTTTTTTTTTTTTTTATTCTTTATTTTGAAACTGAGTCTCACTAAGCTGCGGAGTACCTCACTAGGTAGCTGAGACTGGCCTCGAACCCGGATCCTCCGGTCTCAGCCTCCCGAATGCTGGGATTACAAGTGTGCGCCACCACCCCCGGCTTCCCAGGATCTTTTTAACACACCAGTCTGAACTCAAGCAACCATAGCTTTGCTGGCCAATGAGTGATCTTGCAAAGACGGTTTCAGCAGTTCATGTCAAAGAGCAGTAAGAAGAAAATAGGCTTACCTTGCTTTATAGAGCTTCATGTATTGTGCCAGATTTTTGTTTGTTTGTTTGTTTGGTTGGTTGGTTTTTGTTTGTTTGTTTTGTTTTGTTTTTACAAACTAAAGGATCATGGCAACCTTGTCTCAAAAGTTTATTATGATGTGAGATGATAATGCACCGATAGAAGCACATTAAAAAAATTTATTGTGATGTTACTGTCACAGTAGTGTACATAATCACTAACACTTTTAGCAATAAAGTATTTTTAAATTAAAGACCTGAACATTGTTTTTTAAAACTTGGTGGACTACAGTATAGTGTAGTTAATGTAACACTTATATGCACTGAAAATCAAACAGGTCATGCGATTCATTTAATTATGATACTTGCTTTATTGCAGTGGTCTGGAACAGAACCCACAATTATCCCTGAGGCATCCTGACCTTAGAAGAATCTTGTCACATGAAAGACATGGCCACGATGATCTAGTAATGCAAACAGTATCATGGCCAAGAGTACAAATATTTAAATTCTATATGTCTAATTTTATTTTCTAAAATTTTATATTCATTGTAGAAGGGTCAGTCTGGAAATAAGTGGTATGTGCAACATCTATTTATTGGGAATGTTTTCTAAAGTCTATGCAAAACATTCTTTGTACAGAAAACGTGATGTCTTATTATGAGCTACCTGCTTAACGATTCATGTGTGACTTAATCCAAAGAGAGACCAAAGTAGAGATGGTAGGACATTAAAAAAAATCACTTTCAAAGATGGAATTGTAATGGCCTATTCAATACAATAAGGTACTTCAACTGCCTGGTTATGTCTCTGGTAATCAGGCTTCTTGATGAAGAAAGAGCTAATAATGGCAACATGTAATCCTGCAGGCGGTGTATTCCAATTTTATCCCTGTGGTTTTTAATTTGCGTTTCAAAATCCTAAGAGAGTTTGAGGAGATAGAGGTGATATTAATTATTTAATGTGGCTCTTCTCAATTTATACTCGAGGATGCCAAATCCTAGAGATATATGGGACCCCATGCCTAAGTAAGCTCCTTTCTCTTTCATCCCAACAGCCTTCGTTTCCTTTCCAAGGGCTACATGACTTCTATAATAGTCATAGTCATCAGTGAAATCAAGTAATATATGTAATAATCAAATAACAATATATGTATAATAACCAAATATACTAATAATTAGTATATTTTCCAGGTCTAGGCTACTCAATGTTATCTGTACATTCATTGCACAGGAATAACTAGTTATGTTAATAGGATGGTATACATGTGAAAACACAAAGTACCTTTGGAATAGTTGTTGGAGAGTCTATAGTAAGTAGGAAGATAGCTCAAAGAAAATAAGAAAAATGCTGGAGATTAATACAAAAGTTGAAAACAGATCATCAAACTCACTAAAAATCACTATCAGTAAGCTATCCATGCATGTGATGCACACAGATTTGTTTATAAAATTAAAAGCATAAAATATGGTGTATTTAGCATTTTTCACTTCAGAGTATATTACTAACATCTTACTTGATAATATTTTAATGATTACAGGGTTTAATGAAATGTTACAAAAATTTGTTAGATCACTTTCCCACTTGGGGATTTTTGTATATTCCTTTCCAGTATATATATATATATATGTATCTTTTTTTTAATTTGCAGAGCCAGTTGGTAAATATTTATCAGCACAGAAATGAATACAAACTACTTCATCATGATGCACTACTATTTCTTTATATATAACTGGACTTGATATATTAATATTTTATTTAAACCTTTTGCATCTGTGTTCATGTAAGATATTGTTACAGACTTTTCCCCTTGTTGTAATGTCCTTCTGAGATTTCACTATCAGTATTATATTAGCCTCACTAAGTTGCGGAGTGCCTCACTAGGTAGCTTAGGCTGGCCGCGAACTCGGATCCTCCGGTCTCAGCCTCCCAAATGCTGGGATTACAAGCATGCGCCACCACGCCCAGCTGGTTTTCCACTTCTTTATGGGTCATTTTTGATAAATATTTACCAAAGAATTTATCAATTTTATGTAAGTTGCCAAGCAATCACAAATTTGCTTATAATATGCTCATATTATCTTTTTACTTTTCTTGGGAGTTAAAGTAATGTTATCTACTTCATTCATTTTATTAGGAAGAGGGTATTTATTAGTTGGAGGTTTTTACTTTTATTTTCTTGGTTATTTTTACTTGTATTAATTGGATTAATCTTTTGAAAAAACAAGTGTTTGGCTTCGTTGATTTTATTATATGTCTATATTCTGTTTTATTAATTTCTATATTTACTCTTAGTGATATCTTCTATCTTGTTTTCTAATTTGCATTGTGCAATCATCTTTGACCTGTATATTATTTATAAATAAGCTATTTAATCCAAAATGTATGTGTGTGTACACATAAAGAGTAAATATATATAAACATTAGTTCACTTTTCCCAAAAGATATTATAATGTCAGTAGACTTTTTTCTGACCAACAATATCTCCACACTAAAGAAATAACTTACTATCTTTTGTATTTTTTACTTATCATAGATATCATTCATTTCTAATTTTTAGGAACTTTGCAAAATTTAAAAATATTGATTCTCAAATCCAGAGATTTCATATAACAATTTGAGAAGTAAGAACTTCTTTGATGAGAAGAGGCTGACTAAATCTAGGTATGTTAAAAGTACAACCTCTAAAGAAGCCCTTTGGATATCTCATTTAATTTGCACATCAACTTTGTGAATGACATTTATTATTTTTCTCTATTTTATTAGTGAGAACCTCCCCCCCCCCGAAGTATTAGAAAGCCAGGTAAATGACTCACCCAAGTGGTAGCTGATAAGCTCCCCCCTGAGTCTTGTGGTTAGTAGCTCGGTGCTACATACCACTAGCCATGCTGGGCAAAAGACTGCCTGAGAGTTTGTCTGGAGACTGGGGTGCCCAGAGCGAAGGCACACCAAGAATAGTTGGTGACTTTCACTGTTGTTTGGACAGGAATCTTGCCTTTAGTTTTTCCTAAAGATGACCTTTTCCCAGACATTCATGAAGACAAAGACTGACAGCTTGTTTTATCAAATATGCATTTTAAAAAAATTTTTACCAACAGCAATGCAAGAGAGGACATTTTAAAGTTGCAAGGGGTATGAAACAATTCCTCATGTTGTGTTACTAATCTGTACATTGTAAGAAAGCACTCTCAACGTCTACCTGCTACCTGCCCCAAGCAAATTAGTATATTTGCTCAAGTCAGTATATTTCAACTTTGCTGCGTGTAATATTCTCTTTTTTTTTTTTTTTAAGGTACTGGGGATTGAACTCAGGGGCATTCTACCTCCGAGCTACACCCCCAGCCCTATTTTTTATATTTTATTTTGAAACCGGGTCTCGCTAAGTTGTGGAGTGCCTCACTAGGCAGCTGAGGCTGGCCTTGAACCCCGATCCTCTGGTCTCAGCCTCCTGAATGCTGGGATTACAAGCGTGCGCCACCACGCCCGGCTCTAATATTCTCTTTTTATTACAACTATTTCTCAATACTTTGTCTATCCTAATATGGATTTCACAGATAATCTACCTTCACATATATTTCAGTGTCATCGGTATTGTGAAAAAGAAAGGTCTGTATTGTGGATTTCCATATGACCGTGACTACACAAGAAGACCAAATGAAATCGTCAAAAGCTTGTTTCTGTGCTTAGAATACCATAGAAGTGACAGAAAGACAGCAAGTACTGACAACAGAAACACACAAGGGGCATTCATCTCAGGAGTGTGGTTTTCTGAAATGATAACCTACTTTTGGTCAAGTTCCAAACAAAACCAAACACAATCAATTTAAATGGCGGTTGCTTTTCTGGATAACATGAAGGATATTAAAACCATGCAAAAATATTTGAGATTATTTTAAAGCCAGGATTAGATATTAGGCTCAGATCATTATAAACAGATTTTTCCATATTCATGAATAGAGAGGAAGACATTTCAAAAGTTGTGTGGAACACAGGGCAATCTTTTGTGGTGCAGGCTAGCCCTGTGCATTGCAGGATCTTGCAACCCTGATCAATAACTTATATTCCCAACCGATTATCTTCATGATCAATTCTATGGGCCCAACCAAAACATAGTAAGAGAGGATGATAATAGTGAATAGAGGATCTAGTGTCAACAAACTAATGTTCTTTTTGGGGAGAGGATGAGTGGTAGCTGGGATTGAACCCAGGAGCATTCTACCTTCAAACTACACCCCAAGCCCTTTTTTTTTTTTTTTTTTTCGAAACAGGATCTCACTAGGTTAATGAAAGTCTCACTATTTGCTGAGGTTGTCTTTGAACTTGAGACCCTCCTGTCTCAGCCTCCCAAGTACTGGAATTACAGGTGTTTGCCACCACATCCGGCTATAACAAACTAATATTCTTTGACAAAGATGTTTCACTGGCTACCCCAACACATCTTCCCATTCGTGACACATCCCCACGCTGTGCCCGGAAGTACCCTAAAGTCTACCCAATCACTGTGTCCAGCTCGAATTCTGGGATTTCTGTCCAGTGTGTTGTCTGTACTTTGATGCTTTATAAACTAACGTGCAAGTTGTCTGTTTGCAATACACCCAATACAAAACAGCGGATAAAGAACAAAATAGTCTTAATGCAGATACTCCTTGAATTCAATCCAGAACTAAATGAAAAACACACCGTGGTCTCTGAATCATAACAATTATCAAATTTTACTAGACAGGAAGAGCAAAGACTCCATTCGCCTGCTAATGCTAGAGGAAACGCCTGCAGCCCATCCAGAAGTCCTGCTTGCTTTCTCTGGAAGAGCTCTCGATAGCAGACCTGCCCCACGTGACCCCCTCATGCCTTTCCCCTTGTGGTCACAGCCTCGGATGGATTTCTCTTCTCCAGTGTGGACAGCGTCTGTGAATTGCCTCTAATCAGAAGGCTGGGGACAAGGATGGGACAGGGCACCACACTGATAGCTACATGGCATTCTTCAGGAGTTCAGCTTGCTAGAAGACACATCCTTTCTCCCTGGAAAGACATCATTGAAGAAGTGATTTGCCAGAGAGGCCCATAAATCCAGGCCTCAGAGGAACTTCCAGGAGCCAACTTCCAGTAGGCACAGAGTGATGGGTCCATCAGTAACCTGAGAGAACCCCGGCTGCTTTCCTGTCCCCCGCAGGGAGGAGGTCAAGACCTTGACGTGACTGAGCAGAGGACCCAGCCCATCATGCCTGGCCGCCTAGTCCATCCAAATGATGAGCTAATAAATGCTGGTTGTGGTAAGCCACCAGATGCTTTGTAATGCTTTGTTATGCAGCATGAAAAACCAATTCAGTTGTCCCTTTTTTCCACTGAGATCCCTGGCTCTTGCCCTTGAAGTACACACAGAGTGGCCCTGTGGCTCCTTTGGTGCCGCAGCTTCATTCTGCTCATAAGTTAGATGGAACCATATGATGTTGCTCATGTTTCTACACTCCTTGACCTGGAGAAAATGGCCATTTGAGTTTTCCATCTTATACATTCCAAAGCTTCCTGTTTCTGTTCTGGTCTTGTTATTTTCCTCAGAGAAGTGTGAACGGGGATGCCAAGGAATAGGATACACAGAGATGGGTGAACAGTGAGGCGGGTGTGGAGGAGAATGAACTGTGATCTTCTATCCAGGGTGCTGGGAGAGCGAGGCTCCAAGCCTTCTTCCCCCAAGTATTCCCTTAGCCTGAGGACACAGCTTCCTGCTGCTTTCGCTCTCTGGGAGGGGCTGCTGGTGCTCTCCCAGGATGAAACTTACGCCTTGGTTCCAGCCCTTGAGTTCTGGTGCAGCCCTGGAAACTGAAGGCCAAGCTCGCCCAGCTCAACAAAGACCTTCCACATAAGTAGCTTCAGCCTTGCTTCACTGCTCCAGGTTCCTTCTCTTTGTTTAAAGTTGACCCGAGGAGTCATTGTATTTTCCTAGTTATTTGATGCTTTTAAGGATTTTTTTTTAAAGTAGCTTGCCCAAAATTTTTACTTAAGTTCAATAGGAGTTCTGGTTCAGATAACCTAGTCAACATATTAGCAGAAATTAAAGTCATTGGTAAATGTAAAACAAAATTATTTTCCACTATCAAATGTTCAAAACCCATTGAGGGAATCAGAGACAAACGGGCCTGGTGCATTGATGATGACCCACTGCTTGGTGACTTCACCTTCTCCCCAACATCTTCTTAAGCTCTCTGATCCCCATGGCCAGAGATGGCCCAACTTGAACCCCAAAGTTTCACTAGTGTTTTAGAAATAAAATTCCTGGGCACAATGTTGAACAGTCACTGGCTTTTGATTCCTGGGGTCTCATTGGGTACTCAAATACTTCTGCTGCTCAGCAGGACATTCCTTAACTGGATACCAAAACAAATCTGCAAAAAGTGTGGAGACTCCTCAGAAAACTTGGAATGGACCCACCATAGCATCCAGCTATACCACTCTTGGGTATCTTTCCAAAAGGACTGAAATCAGAGGACTCTAGTAATATATGCGTATCCATGTTATTATAGAACCAACCTAGGTGTCCATCAACAGATGAATGGATTACAAAATTATGGGCTATACATACAATGGAATTCTACTCAGCAATCAAGAAGAGAAACATTATATCCTTGCAGGAAAAATGGAAGGACTTGGAGAAGATCATTGTTAAGTGAGATTAGCCAGTCACAGAAAGCGAAGGGTCATCTGTTTTCTCTCATATTTGGAAGCTAGGAAGTAATTAGGATACCAGAAGGACTCCAGATAATGGAGGCGGAACCCCAGTGGAGTCAGAGAGGTGGTCTAGGGGAAGGAGAGAGAGGAGGGAAGATCAAGGAAAGGATCACTACCATGGGCTTTGCCTACATATGTGAAAAGACCAATGCCAATCTCAGTACCCTGCATGGGGAACAGGGGAGGCACCGAGTGCTGTGTGCGTGTATGTCACTGTCAACATGATTTACATTATGATGGAAGACTATGATGCACCAATAAAAGTATTAAAAAAATGAGTCTCCAATACATTTTGCCTGAAGATTGAAATTTTCAAAGACGGAATTTGATAAAACGTCTGAGGTCATTGTGACAGGAGGAACGATAGAATGAATTCACCTCTCAAATCATAAGCACGAAGAACATGTGGGGAACAACCTCTTCTCAGAAATACGTAGCACAGAGTGGAAATCTTAGTCACCGATCAGGAATGCTAAACAGCCTCATTCCTCCTACGGGTACAAAGTAAAAAGTCATGATATTTGCACACCCCGTTTCTTTCCTTTTTCGTTTGTTCTTCCTCTGGGGGAATCGACAAAAGAAATTCTTCGCCCATGATGTCTTCTTCATGGACTCTTGGGTATTGGCGGCATCCAGGCAGAATGTACCATAAGGCATTCTTTTGTAGTTTACATGGTTCCATGGGAAGGAACATATGCAAATTAGAGACACAGACAAAACATATCCGGGTGACATCATGATTTTGCTAAAAACTTTCCAACATAAAAAAAAAAAAAAGATGTTTTTCCACCCGACCCTTCCCTCACGGTGGCAACAGCCACATCCAGCTGTTGTTTGTGCAGAGAAGCTCTGAAAGCACCGCCCTGTTTTTTCTGGCCTCCTCCCTCAGCATATTTTCACAGGGGACTAAAATCAGTTCCTCATGTTATGGCCAGGGCTGGAGTTCTTTGTTCTACAACTTTTTTTTTTTTAATGAAGATTTTTTTTCAAGGAGTTATTAACAATAATAAACGAAGAATTTAGAGCAAATGTTATTAAGGAATACACACATCCTTGCTGGCCATCCTGACGAATACTCAACAGTTGCAAGCTGTTAAAAAAAAAAAAGAATGTGTAATTAAAATCATAAGCCAAATAAATTGGAAGCAGGGAGAATTTCGTCATCATGTCCTCTATCAAGTTCAAAATAAGTCTTTAAACGGATTTTGGTAGCGAAATTGAAAATGTCATACTTCCTAGCTTCATCGGTGTAGTGTCAAGTTGAAATTATTTTGGCCAACGCAGGTTAAAAATAGCAAATGTGATTATCATTCTCTTCTTAGAGGTAAATAACACTGCCTATGCCATAATCTTTTGTTTTTGTTTTGCGGTACTGGGGATTGAACTCAGGGCATTCTACCTGAGCTATACCCCCAGCCCTATTTTTTATTCTTTTATTTTGAAACCGAGTCTCACTAAGTTGCAGAGTGCCTCACTAGGTAGCTGAGGATGGCCGCGAACCCGGATCCTCCGGTCTCAGCCTCCCGAATGCTGGAATTACAAGTGTGCGCCACCACGCCCGGCTTTTCCATAATCTTTATAGTGACTAGTAACCAAACCTGCAACATTTCTGCTCAAAACCCTGAGGACAGTTACTGGGAATGTAGGAAAGTGTTTCCTGATTATGTGATCAGATATTTAGCACTCCACCCTCCTGGGCACAGTAGAAGTTTCTGAGACCCCCCCCCCCAAGTCAGGGACGCCAAGTACCTGACATGTTGTCTGATAATATACTTTCACAGTGCATGTTGTCAAGTGGACACTTCTTTCATCCTAATTTGGACTCACAGGATTCTTGGAAAAATAGTTAAAGGGTAGGTACATGTTATTTACAGTAATCTTTTTGAAAACCAAATGAAACCACAATCCAAAATATGAAAGAAAAAGAAAGAGTCTGTGGTCAAGTTTCCTTTTTACTGGACATATAATACATTGCAATTAACTGGACCAAAATTCAGGAAGCGAACTTCTATTCTAACCTCTTTACTGGGCCCATTTATGGAAATAACAGCCAAAAGAATAACTTGTTAACGACCCATTGAAGATGAGTGGAAATAATTGAGAAAAATAAATCAAAGCAAGGCTTAGCGTCTGATGTTCCTTCAGGCGTTTGGTCGATTTTCTTATGTCTTGCCTAGTTTCTTTTTCCGTAAAATTAGAGATTTAGGCTCAAATGGGTGCTTTTCCAACTCTTTGGGCACAACCTCTGTTCTGAAGGACCCCCAGAATGGGGCCGACAGCCGAGCTGTCATGGCCGGTGCGGGCGGCGCTCAGAACTTGGGCGGTGGACCCTCTTCCCGGTTCCGGCTGCTGAGGTTATCACAGAATACAGCTGGTCCGTGCACTGCCCTGTGATGGGAAGCTGCTACGCCTTAATCACTTTAGAAGGAAGAAAAGCAGAAAGGAAGGAAGGGAGGGAGCGAGAGAGGGAAGCAAAGAAAACCATATCCCCCTAGTGCCCATCTGCAAGCCTAAAATGCTTCCTAAGTTTACTCCTTACAAAAGTCTTGAAACAATGGTTGAAATTCCGCAATGCCCTTCTTTCCCGGTTGTCTTCTGATAAGCAGAACTGGAGGGATTTGTTTCCTCTCTTCTGGAATTTCCTAGTTTTCATCCCAGAGCAGTCGCTGTGGCCATGCTGCTCCGTGCACAGGAACGTCTTTCTCTCCCTCTTCCTTTCTAGCAGAACGCTGATGTTTTATGTCAGCAAGGCCCTGTGTCCAGCGAATGCTACCCAGCCCCCAGGCCCCCGCTGGCTGCAGGGTGCACCCTTGGCCAGGACAATGGAAGAAAAAGGGCACAGCATGGGGCTGCAGGAAAACAGTCCCGTTCTTGGTTTTGATAGGCTCACCCTTCACTGACTTGTTGAATGAATTATTGGCTTCTTATTTCCGCGTGGACGGTGGTACTGAGAAGGGAGGGCGGAGAGAAAGCGCGTTGCCCCGGGAGACGGGAGTCGTGCGTGCCCAAGGGCGTGCCCAGCCAGGAGCCACCTGACCGGTGGATGGGACTAGGGCTTGTGCACGTCATTTAGCAGAGGAAATGGACAGGGAAGATCCGGTGTCTCTGGGCTCTTTGGAAAAGACCGGTGGATTTTTAGATTTTGCTGAGTTAGATGTACTTCTTGTCATCACTATCCTTTTATACACACACCTTCCTGATTATGCATACTGTACTGCTTTGGGTCCAAGAAAGAAATCCGGAATGTATGTCTAGCAGCTTTGAAAAACTGTGGGAGAAAGCAGAAAAGTGAGAGGAAGAGATGGAGTCTCTTTCTCTTCTCTACAAGAAACTGGCTTCCTTGGAAACAACGTAAAGATATAGAAGTCAAGGACTGTTTCTGAAGAGCAAGCGTTGGATTTATGGACAGCGCTGTTAAACACCAGGGCCAGGGGCTTCTCGAGGACGAAGGACAGTGTCGTCAGCCCAGGGTGTTGAGCCAAGGTCCCTCCCTCCTGCCTCACCTCTCTGCTGCAAAGCCTTTTGGGGGGCCAGGGGGGCCTGGGGGTTGAACCCAGGGGCATTCTACCTCCAAACCACACCCTCAGCCCTTTTTCTTTCTTTCTTTTTTTTTTTTTCTTCTTTTCCATACTGGGGTTTGAACCCAGGGGCATTCTACCCCCGAGCTACACCCCCAGCCCTATTTTTTATTCTTTATTTTGGAACAAGATCTCACTAAGTTGCGGAGGGCCTCATTAAGTAGCTGAGACTGGTCGCAAACCTGCGATCCTCCTGTCTCAGCCCCCTAAGTACTGGGATTACAAGTGTGTGCCATCACACCCGGCTCTTTTTCATTTCTTATTTTGAGACAGGGTCTTGCTAAGTTGCTGAGGCTGACCTCCAACCTGAGCTTCTCCCCTCTTAGCCTCCCAAAGTTCTGGGATTGCAGGTGTGAATCACCACACCCAGCTGCAAAAGCCAATTTAAAGATAAACATGTTAAATAAGAAATAAGAAATAGAGAGGAAGAGTGAAAGAAGAATGAAAATTCTCAAAAAAAAGACATGAAATAATACTAAAAATAACTCATTTTTGCTAATATGCCAGTGTAAAATCTATTGATAAGAAACAAAAAATGATATTTTACTACAAATTATTAAATACAATGAACTTGGTGATGTAAAAACTTAGATTATATTTTTCTAAAATATTTAAAGACTAGAATATTTCTCAGAATGATTATATATTTTCCAAAGATGAAAGTTGAATCTAAAGAATGTGAGAGAATATGTTCTATCCATAGAAAATATATAACTGCAGAAGTTCACATAACAGAAAGCACTTGGGCAATTATTTCAAAAAATTATTTGTTAGAGTAGATCCTGCCAGCCAGATTAAAAACTATAGATGATCCATGATTTTCACAGAGACAAAATAATTGAAAAACTTCAGGGCTAAACATCTGCCCAAAGTCTTATTCTGCTAAAAGGAAAACATCAGACGCACTTAACATCGCTATTAATGCTTTCATTATAACAATAATCAGAAAAAGTCACCTAACACCAGTTAATTATAAAAACAGCTCCTGAATTTACTTCCAGTTTATTTTGTACTAATATATCCAAAGGGATTTTGATATAATTGTAGGCATGGGATATATATATATATATATATATATATATGTACACATATATATATACACATATATATGTTAAACATATACATATGTGTATATATGTATGTATATGTGTATATATATATATCCAACTATATATGTATTCAAGATAGGTACTATATATTATAATAATAAATATATATATAATAATAAATATTCTCATTCTGTTCATAAAAAGTGAGAAACAGATTGAGATATTTACTGTAGTGTCATTGATGTAGATAAAATATAGCAATGCACTTACATAAATTAAAAATACTTGCACACAAAGCTGCATTCATTTTATAGCAATAGAAGCAAGAATCTACATTACATAAAGAGGAATACTACATTACACAAGAATCTGCGATACATACAGTGTAAATAGGAGTGGGGTATGGGAATGGAAAGGAGTAAATTAGTGAGAAAACTAGTGATTATAACGTGCCATGAGCTGAGGATGATTAAGTGAACCCATTATATGCAAGATCCAAGCACATCAGATGGGTGATTTTAATTAAAACAATTCAAAAACAACATGATTTTAAAAATCACAATTCTAATCACTTTAAGGTGGCATAATATGTAGTTAAATGGACATGACATCATTTACTTGACTTTTGCTTACTGCTGAATATGTATTTGGTTTTACAGTTTTTAAGTTAAATTACTCTGAATACTTTTTTGTCATCATGTATTTCTCTCTTATTTTGTTGGTTACTTTTGAATATATTTACCCGTAATAAACCCACTTGTTTAAAGCATACAACATCACTACCAACCTCTATATGTGTTCTAAAAAGACTGCTTGGGTTTATAATGTTAAAAGCAAGAAATCAGAATACCAGTTTTCACAGACTCTAAGGACCACTGGATAATACTGCTTTTATCTATCTATCTAGTTGTCTATTTTTATATTATCTTTCTATCCTTATTTCTACCCATTTGACAGGCAAAAAAATGTTTCACTGTATTCTGCTCATTCATTAATTTAACCAATATGCTCGTGTAACCAATATTTTAAAAACCTGCCAATTTAACCAATATTTGTTTTTAAGTTGAATTTATATAAGTTATAAGATTTTACATGATCCACATTTAGCTTTTCTAAGTTTATTTTCTCCTTTGAACCTGAAAACATTTTTACTTTTCTTCTTGACAGTCCTGTTGCTATGAATCTGGATTTATTCTGACGGATGAAATAAAATAATGGTCATCTTGGGGGAAAACTCATTCTGTGTTCTTAGAATCAATAAGTAGGAAAGGGAATGATGGTTCAATTACACAACAGGTTTCAGGAAAGTGAATTCAAAGGTTTAGAGAAAATCCAGAGTGATCCCACAGCATCTTACTGACGTCTCTGTCCAAGAGGATTACTATTCCTCTAAAAACACTATAAACCCTTCCCTGGAAGATTCACCATTTGTTTTCTTTGTACCCCTCTGATCCTCCTGTTCCTTGTTCTGAGCCTTGCTTTCTTTGCCCACATAGTTTAGATGAAAATAATGCATGTCTCAAGAGGAAGCTTCAAGGACAAAGTAGGAGAATTCACTCTATCATGTAAACAGCATGTTAGGAATTCCAGGGATGAATAGCAGGAAGTTGTGTTCTTGTTTTGATTCTTACATATGCCTAAATACATTCCACTGAGAGCCTTGCCCGTATTCTCAATGGAATTTTTCTGTTGGGTAAAATAGACAGTCTACCTTGTGGAAGATTAGGCATTTTCCTGTAGTAAATTAAATTAAATATCATGTTAATATTTAATTAATTATATTTTATGTTATAATATATTACATACTATATATTATGTATTATATATTTAATTATATTAATATTATATTTATGTATAGTTAATATTATATATAATTTTAAGGCTGTTTTCATTTTGAATAAAAAAAAAAGAGAAACTTGTAAACTTTTTTATTTTCTGTGAATTTGACCTCATACCAAAAGTAGATGTCTTGCCGTGGGAACAAGTGACGTCATGAATTCCTGAAATGACAGAGAAGTCTGTAGCAGGCCCCTGAAGGTGTGGATTTGAAACAGTAAAGATGTATTAGTTAAAGCCAATTCGATGAAACAAGCAACATAAACATAAATAATTAGGATCAATACTCCTTGGCTATTTCATCTTATACTTTCATTGTGAGATCTGATGTGCAAATATTGTTAAGGATATTATGAAAGAAAGCAGTCTGTGCTTTTCTTTTCCTTCACTATCTCTATCAGGAATCACAGTTGGTGGTCTCTTCATAAAATGAGCTGAAAAGTGTGTTTCTTTCTTCTCTATTTTGAAAAAAAAAATTATCTGTGTGTAGGAGCAGTATTATAGCTTCCTTAGATTTGAGAGAACTCATCATACAAGCCATTTGGGCCTAGAAATATTTCTGTGGACATTCTGATAGAAATTCAATCTTCTCGATGAATATATTTAGAACTTAAGTTTCACCTGCTGTCAGATTTGGTAAATCGTGTTTTTCGAGGAATTTGTCCACTTTATCTATGTTCAAGTTCATGCAGATAGAGCTGCTTATAGTGTTTCTTTATAATATAATTTTGATTTTTGGAAAATGAAGAGTAATACCCAATCTTTCCATCCTGATATCAGGCCTTCATGATTTTTCTCTTTGGATCTTTGCTAACCTTCTCAAAAGACATCTCCTAGTTTTGCAAAATTTATCAAATGTGTTCTATTTTCTAGTTTGTTTTGCTTTATGTTATTATTATTTCCATTTATTGACTTTAATTTTCTCATGTTTGTCAAATTTCTTAAAATAACCTTATGATAATCTCCACTTCTGATTCAAGCACTGAAATCTGTAATAAATCTGAGGATTTTATTAGTTGTTTGTTACAAATTTTGATATATTGTATTTTATCAACATTCAGTTAAAAAATGTTCTGATTTCTTAGCAATTTTGTCATTGATCCATGGACTATTAAGAAGTTATCTGTTAATTTTCAAGTATTTTCTGCCTACCTCATTGATTTACAGCTTAATTTCATATGAAAGAACATAATTAATAGTATAACTGGTCCTTTGAAATTTACCGATGATTGTTTGATGGCCAGTGTGATCTACCTTGGTTCATAGCTCATGTGTACTTTAGAATAATATATATTTCTGCGCTTAGATTAAGTGCTCTTTAAGTGTCTGTGGGGTAAACATGGTTGACAATATTATTTATATTTTCCTTTCTTACTGTCATTTTCTTTAATTATACTATTACTAGAGAAGGTATATTAAGATCTCCACATACATTTATGGATTTCCTCCTCTCTTTTTATCTGCCCATTGTTGCTTCATGTGCTTCAAAACTGCTCAGGGGCATACACAGTAGCTGGGCATGGTGGTACACATCTGCAGTCCCAGTACCTGGGAGGCTGAGACAGGAGAATTGCAGGCTCAAGGCCAGCCTCAGAAACTTAGCAAAGCCATTAACAATTTAGACCCTATTTCAAAATAAAATAGGACTGGGGGTATAGCTCAGAGGCAGAATACCTTTGGGTTCAATCCCTAGTAACACACACACACACACACACGCACACACACACACACACACACACACACACACACACACAATATACATTTAAGTAAAGCCTTCCTACCAGATTCACCCTTGTAACTAATCTTTTATTTTTTGTATTTTTTGCTGTGCTAGGGATCACACCAAGGGCCTCACATTTGGCAATCATCTATCACTGAGACATAACCCCAGCCCAATGACTAATCATATATTGCCATTCAGCTCATTATAAACAGTATTTGAATGGTATATAATTTTTCACCCTTTTATTTTCAAACTAAGTGTGCCCTTGTTCAAATATATCTTTTGAAGTCAAGATATACAGTTGGGACTTGTTTTATACAGACTAACACTGTTTGCCTTTTAATTGGGAAATTTTGTCCATTTACATTTAATGCAACTATTGATGTGATTGGATTCATATCTGCCGCCTTTTTCTTCCATCTATTGTTGTTGCTTATCTGTTCCTCTTCCTTGCCTTAGATTGGGTAAATTGAATATTCTTATCATTCTTCATTTTTTATTTTTCCTTTGACTTTTTAGTCTACTTCTATGAATTTTTAAGTAGTTGCTCTAGTAGTTGCAATATTCACCTTTATTTACAAAATATATATCTCATGGAAAATATATGAGAAACTTATAATAATGTAACTCGATTTACGACCCCAAATTCTCTGTGCCTTTTTGAGATCCATACACACACAATATAATTTATACATTGGAAAAGTTGGATTTCAAGGTAATCTTTGGATTCCTCCACTTCCTTAATTTTTTATATTTTCCTTTCAGCCCTCTTCCACATCTAATTTATTATGACAACTTTAATCTGTAAGATGTGGATAATACCTTTCTAAGGAGGTGGTTAAGAAATACCTTGCACCTACTGTTGCACAAATAGAGCTTTGTTCTGTCTTGGGAAACTGATTTGTTGCCTCTGTAATTTGGACCCTGTGGATGGAGAATATATCCCAGCACAATGGAGTCTGAGCTGAGCGATCTGGTACAGGTAACTGCAGTTATGTCCCTGTAGACACAGCTCAGCACTGCTGAGGTAGGGTCCAAATGCCCTCTGCCATGGATCACTTTTTGATTAAACCCGCAGTGAGCAAGGGAAGGGGAAATGTTGGGTGTAATGGCCTTCCACCATTTTCCAAAAGAAACACAACCAGTTTATTCTTGGAAAAGGCTAGCTTAGCAATCATCATCAGCAAGCCACCCCCTCCTCCTGAAGTCACCAAGGCCCGCCACAAGCAGACCTGCTCTGCCCCAGGGCAAGCGTGGCTCAGTAGGCATTCTGAAATCCACACTGGGACAAAGACTTTAGATCCAGGCAACAGACCCTCAATTTTATAGGACAGCCTTAACATGGGCAGCAACACTGAAGTCACTTTCCTATCGGCCACAGAGGTTGACCAGAGCAGGCTTCCCTAGTCCTGGGTGAAGGATCACATCAAAACATGCTCACACACCCACGTACACACACGCTCTCAAAGGGCACATCTCTCGCCGCCTGCACTGGCCGCTGCAGCTGTCAGCCCCACAGGGCCTTCCATCACCCGACGTCTTCTGTGTGAAGCAGCTTCCAGCTCCAGTCAGGCCGGCTGTTGTCAGCACATCTGACAAAATGGACCAGACCTGCACAGCAACCTTTGTGAGGAAGACAGCCAGCTGTGCCGCATGAAAAGGTCCTCATTCATCACCTCGCCAGCCGAGAATCACAGGCAAGCTGACGTTATTCGTAAGAAATGTAAGGGTGTTATTATTCACCTGTAATTAAAAAGAAGGGTTTGATTTGGCCCCGAGCCTGGAGATGCATGAATGCTTTTTCTTTTACCAGCTTATGGATTTTTCCACCTACTGAATATGTTCCGAGAATGAGACTGTCGGTGAGGAGGGGCTTCCTAAAGTAGCACTTTCCTCAACCGGTAGCCACTTGCTCGTGCATTTGTTTGTTGTTTGTTTGTCAATCAGTGCTTCTTTCCCTTGGCTTTTCTGCTTTAGAGAAGTATTCCCAGAGAATAAAAGCTCTGCCGACATTTTGAGTCACTCGACATAAAAATAAAAGCCTATGAAAGAGGTTTAGATGTCTCAAAAGACAAAAATCTAAGTGCCTGTGTGCAGGTATGTTCCTATCACTTGATTTCATTATGATGTACGATTGCAATGCACCAGCGAAAGGATATTTTAAAAAAGAAGTGATTCCAGTACATGGTTGAAAGAAAGCAAAAAAGAAAGATGTGCAACTTAAAACAATAACCTTGAGTTGTCTAGATAGTTCACTCTTCAATATGTAATAAATGAAATATTAGTATATATATATATATATATGTTGCTTATAAAAAACTGAGAATATTTACTACAGAGGCACAAAACCCCATCTCCCAGATAGTCTTCACCTGCAAAGAGAGAAGAGGTCAGAAGCAAAAACACAAAGATGGCAAGAACACCAGAAGCCAGTAGGCTTTACATATTTTTATGCATCCGGAGCTCTGGAGGAGAGATAGGAAGATTTGCCAAGCCATGTTTAAAACAACATCTTCTTCAAGCATGTTTTAATTATTTCAGGAAGGGTTTGAGGCAACTTGAAGAGACAGGAAAACAAAATGTTTTAATATCAATATTAATTGGATGAGGAAAAAAAAAAAAAAAAAACAGAAGAAAAGGAAAAACAAAGTAGGAAGTACACGATGAGCCAAGATTGAGGTATATAAACCAAACGTGCATCCAGTCTTTATGTTTGCCAGAAATCTGCTGCACAGGTAGCCTCCGTTCCCCAGGTAGCCCTCCGTTCCCCAGCTGCTGGTGCAAAGGGGGAGCTAAGGTGAGTTCTGCAGTGTATGGTATTCACACGATTAACAAAGGAGAGGCACTTGTATCCTTCGGGTACATACATGAACATGGTCTCATAGACCTAAGCTTTTGGGAGGAAAGAAACCGTTCCCAAACTCTACTGCTAGGAAAGTTAAAAATTTTCAGTCACAATATTAAGTTTTTGTGTTTTTAGAATATTCATGTGCTTTTGTTCTGAAACCAATGCATTTGACAACAAAACATCCCTTCGTGATCTCCATACTGTTGGAGGTGAAGGGGGAGTGTGGACATCTCCCGGGCAGGAGTGGGCAATACCTCAGTCCACTCTAGCTGCTATACCAGGGTGCCATGGGCCTGCTGGCACATAAGCAACCATGCGTTCCCTCAGTTCTGCAGCCTGGGAGGGGTTGGGGCACGTATGGTGAGGGTCAGCTTCCTGCTTCACAGGTGTGTGGGTGTCTTCTGACTGTGTCTTAGCCTGGTGGAAAAGGAAAGGACCCCTAATCCAATTGGTCAGAGCTCTACCTTCATGACCTAATCCTTCCCAAAGACCCGATCTCCTCATACCGAACACTAGGAGTTAGAGTTTAGCCTGTAAATGTGGGAAGACACAAGCATTTCATCTACAGGAGCCCCTGTGAGCTGCCCGGGAGAGCGTCAGCAGGCAAGGGGCAGGAGTCCACCCATTTGGGGGACTTTACTGCATCTTGCTGCACTGATCTGTACACCAAAGTACAGGATGGGATGGGGAATGAAGCCACTGATATTAGAGCTGCTCAGATGCCCAATATACCACTGGGTATTTTGAAAACACTTTACATTTACCAGTGAGTAAACCCAGATGTTGTTCAAATAAAGTTAGCCAATATTATTCTCCTGGATTGCCGATGGGGAGTGTCAGGCTCTGATGGATTTACCCAAGACCTTTCAGTTTCTAAGGAGCAGCCAATCAGCTCTTGCCACTCTGTGTGTCCGGCGGGCCAAGGAGTGTCCTGGAAGGAAGCATAGACTTTCTCATTTCCTGTCCTGGGCTCAGCCAGACAGGTCTCAGAAGCTTCTGCACAAAGGAGAAAATGTCAGTCTTCATAGCGTGCCTTATCCCTCCTTCAGCGATTTCTTGCAAAGTATCCTGTGGACATTATTATTATTTTTTCACTCCTACAGCTGACTTTCTCTTTAGTCACTTTTATTAATACCAGGTTATTTTCCTGAATAGTTATGAAGAATAACTTTTCCCAAATTGCTTATCAGAATGGGAGCTTTGTAAGAATCAGGGATGGGAGAAAGGAACAATTTGAAGTTTGTATAGATAATTTCCCATTTCTGAGCAAAAGAAAAAATTGTTGGGTTTAGCTCATTCTGGGATGAACCCTGTACATTTATTCTCTGGAACAATTTTCACAAACTTTCCTGATGAGGAAAATTACCTTATTTTTACTGTTTGTTTGTTTTTAATGGGTTCTCAACTCCACTCAAACTTGCCGAGTCAGAATCTTCAAAAGCACCAAGGCCTGATATAAGCAATTACATCACCAAAGACCCTGGCACCTCACCGATTCTCAGTTCCACTCCCTCTTCCTGCCAAACCTGGTGGCGCACACTGGTAATCCTAACTGTTAGGAGGCTGAGACAAGAAGATCGCAGCTATGAAGCCAGCCTGGGCAACTTGGCAAGGTCCTCTGCAACTTAGTGAGACCTTGTTTCCAAATATGAACCAAAATTGGGCTGGGGTTATAACTTGGAGATAGAATGCCTCTGGTTCAATCCCTAGTACCAAAAATAATAAATAAATAAATAAATAAATAAATAAATAAATAAATAAATAAATAAATAAATAAATTTATCTTCCACCTACCAGTTGTGTGATCGTGATTCGTGATCGTGGGCAAGTGCTCTACCCTCTCTGTCCCTCTACTTGCCATCCATACCATGAAGATGCCAACATTGCAGATCCCCACATTAAAAGGCAGATTGGCAAAGGGACGCCCAGCACAAGGACGAGCCAAAGGCCATCGCTGGGTTGTCCTACTTATCAAGGACTCCGTGACATTGTGAAAAATCACCGGATTTCTCCAGGTCCTTCCTTCTGATTAGATTTATTCAAGCTCTAAAACAGATAAGAATGAGACTGATTTTCATGCCAAGACTGCCTTCAGGAAGCAAGCATTAATTCTAATCACACGAAAATCTGAGTGCAGTTTAGAGAGGAGGAATTACAAGCAAGTCCCTCTACTGTAGCCACTATTCATGCCTCCACATCTTTCCAAATTTAAACCCAGAGATGCCCCACAGACAGCAGTGGGACCTGACAGCAGGTTTCGGGTCGTGCCTTTGCACATCACTCACCTGATGACCGGAAAGACATCCATCTGTTTCTCATGAAGGGAATTTGCTGCTCGAGTTAGCTACAAAATTATTTCCTCTGCAAAAATGGCACACCCAAGAAGATGCAGGCTGATCGGTGGGAACATTGGGGAAATACACCAGATGAATGATGCGCAGAACTACAGTGATGGCTACCCTGCTTAGTCCCCGCACGGTCCCTGGCCATGACAAGCCAGACAGCAGAAGCCATCAGTGCTTCTTGGCTTTCGTGCCTCAAAGCAAAAGACATCGAAGGCGCTCAGCAGAGTGGGGACAATGCCTGGAGACTGTTTTGTTATTCTGTAATGTCTCCAAGTCTGTTCAGTGGTGTCCTCTTCCACCCTCAGGGACGGTAGCGACTTAATTGAGTTACTGTTTGCAGGCCTGGGATAAATTCATTCGCATCACAAAAGAAACAGACTAGGTTCCAAGTGGTCAAGGCACACTTCCTTCCAGATCAAGAGGAGGCAAATCAGATCTGGAAAGCACAGTGTGGTCGTGGGTCTCTCTTGAAGGAAAAAGGGCCAAAATAATTACATTAAAAGAAACCCAGGGACCCACAAGATGTTTATTTGATTCTGTAGTGTGTTCACTGAACTCTAATGTTCTTGTTTAAATTATAAACACAGTTGACAGCTGGGCATGGTGGCGCATGCTTGTAATCCCAGTACTTGGGAGGCTGAGACCGGAGGATCTGGGGTTCACGGCCAGCCTGAGCCATGAGGCTCTCTGCAACTTAGCGAGACCCTGTTTCCAAAATAAAGAATAAAAAAAAAGAAATAGGGCTGGGGGTATAGCTCGGAGGTAGGATGCCCCTGGGTTCCATCCCCAGTACTGAAAAAAAAATTATAAACACAGTTGAGGCTTTCACATAATTATGGAGAAGACATAAGGCAGGTGGGAGTAGAAGAATGTGAAATGCTGAGATGGGTCTTGAGAAGGGGCTTTCCAGCTCCCACGTTCACGAAGCCCCCTCCCCCGATGCCCCGCAGAACTTCCGCTGCTCAATGACAGTCTGGGGGGTAGGAAGCTCAAAAGTGGATCCGTCAGTACAGAAGCCAAATTATGACCAAGGCTCGTGCCCTTTCATTGAGTTATTAACAAAATCTACTCCTCTTAGTTGAGAGAAGTCATACTTTGTATCGTGAAACCTCACGCCGTGGTTAGAGCTTCTGTAAAGATGTATCTAGAGCAAGATGGGTTCCGGCCGTAGGAAGTAATACCTGGGCATTATGGCCCAGAAATCCCAGGGTATACTACTCCTTCTTTCTCTTGGCTTTAGAGACCAGAAGGCATAGTCAATAGGGTCTCCTTCCCTGAGCTGGCAATCAGCCTGTCCTGCAGATGTGCCAGATGTCATGGCCCACAGTAGCGCTGCCCTGTAATGCCTCTGTGTACCCTACACTGCTCACCAGTAGCCATTTGAAACCAGGCTTCCGTCACGCCCGAGATCTGTGTGGCCCCACACACTTTCTAAGCCTGTCACACTCCCTCCAGCTCTGTCTCACGGCTGGAGTTCTAGAGACACACCTGTGTTGACAGGGGTTTGTGACTTTAGTAAGTCCTCCTCCTTTGCCTAAGGCTTGCCACCTCTGCAGAAATGGGCATTTGCTTGTAAAACAGGATCGCTTACCATAAACTGCAATGAGCTTTCCAGGTGAAAATCCCACAGGGCTTATGCTTCCAACCTGAAGCCACCTGAAAACCCCAATGCACTCTGCAGGGTGGGCCATGGCACCCTGTTCAAGTTAAAAAGACACTGAGGTTGGGTGTGGTGACACATGCCTGTAATACCAGTATGTGGGAAGGCTGAGACAGGAGGATCACAGGTTTGAGGCCAGCCTCAGCAACTTAGTGAGACCCTGTTTAAAAATTTAAAAAAATAAAATAGGGCTAGGAGTGTAGACCAGAGGTAGAATACCCCCTGGGTTCAATCCACAATACTGAAAAAACAAGGAGGGGGGGGCACAAAGTCTCCTAGTAAATCCCAGGCTCAAGGCCTGAGCCCCACCCCACATCTTTCCACATGTGTTTTTGTCTAAATCATATGCCCCATTTTCTATTTCACAAGTTTCCCAGTAAATGAACCAAATACTCCAAGGTCAGGGTGATGGGACCTGATAGATACCACTTATATCACCTGCCTCAGTTCTGTACTGAAATAACTAGGAAATAAAACAATAGTCTTACATAATATTACATATAATATATTAAAGCTGACTTTTATATATTAATATTGTATGTTAACATAATAATTTATTAATATAAAATAATTAATTATATATTATACTATATCACAGACAGTATATATAATATATACTATAAGCCTTATTTATAAGACAAGAGTCTTATAACTACAAAATAAGAGTTGGCTATTGGAGACCTGAACTATCATTTTGTGACTATTGATCTGGAAGAGGTGGCTTAGTGAGACAAAGATAGCTCCCACCTTCTACTCTGGTCTTGAAAAAACTTTCCAAAGGCAGATTTAGATCTGCAGAGCAAACACCCTGGCCCAGCTCACTGCCCTTCTCCAAACTTGGTGGAGAGAGAAAGAGAAGCAAGAGACTAGATGACCCATCCATGAAGAAGCGATGTCCCAGTGGCAGACACCTGACAACCAGGTAAGTCTCTTACCTCCTTGGGAGATTAAGCATGGTCTAAGGGACCAAGAGAGATCTTTCCAAAAGCAGAGAAATAATAGGCATCAGAGTTTGGCATCCTACCCAAATACCTATGACTTATAAAAGTGTATTTCTTTGCTTCTGATAATGAAAGAATTTGTTTTATGATCTATTATATTTTTGTCTATTTCAGATTCTCACAGCTTAAGGCTGAGTATACTGACTCCTTTATAATAGTCTCCTGTGCTATAGGTATTTGCACTTAAGTGTAAATAATGCATCCAGTACAGGGAATTCCTAGTCATTCCTTGAGAGTGTTTAAGCTGTCCACATCTCATTGAATTCTGAGATTTTCCATGTGCTGGGTCATAGTCTAAGGTGGTTTCCCATGATGGTTCACTATGGGGTGATCCATCAGGGGCAGAGGTATCCCCTCAACACACATATGGCCACTGTTTTTATTAACGTACTGTGGACACACTGTGGGCCCAGAGGAAGTACAGGTCGGCAGTGAGGACATGACACCGCTCACCATGTGCAGCCACAGATGCCCCCACTCACCCTGCACAGCCATAGACGAGCATTTAGTTATGTAAGGATGCCTAGGCAG
The DNA here is from genome assembly GCA_004027655.1 of Graphiurus murinus. Lineage (NCBI taxonomy): Eukaryota > Metazoa > Chordata > Mammalia > Rodentia > Gliridae > Graphiurus > Graphiurus murinus. The sequence goes on from PVLC010000831.1 coordinate 154,299, forward strand.
GTCATTCTGCTCAGCCACAGATGTGTATAAAGTTACAGAAGCACAACTAGGTAATATGCAACACGCATGCGCATGTTACGCTGCAATGACGTGTCATTTTTTTCCTGGAACCCTACATAAGGGACTGGTCTGTAAAAACAGAGCTGTTGTTTTTCTCCTCCTGATGGCGACTCCACATGCTTTCTTCTCTGGAAGCCACTGACATACACCCTAAGCCTAAATTGGTTTCAGTGGTTCTGAAATTTGGACTTTGTGTTCTCATTAACCATGGCTACAGATGAGGACAAAATCGGAAAGATGCTGCCTTGCATCAAGGGCTAAGTGAGCCGTATGAATAATTTTTCAGCAGTTTCTTTGGCCATCATAGGAAAAACCCAGGTGACTTGAAGAGATAAAACTCCTTTCTCATTGCAGGTCCAGTGTTTTGCACATCATTAAGTTTATTCTTTTTCTGAGAACACTCAAAATTATTTTACTAAACTCGGTGGTTTTTCAAAATAGAGGGGATGAAAAGGAAATTATCTTTAAATAAGTACAGCTTATTGAAATGCTCTATGCTGTTCGAACATCGGTACAGACACCATTTTAGTCTTTCCTGAATCCTTCCCAGTTTGATCTGCTCACCCCACAGCTTCTTTAATTTCCTGACGGACGCCTGTATAGGCAGTTGCTGGGCCTGGCCAACAGCTGGTGCCTTTAACCCCGCAGATGTTTCCGAGTCTGAGTTGTAATCATCAGACAGACAGATTCCAGGATTTTGTTTTCCTTCACACCCCTCACCCATATGCAGAAACTTCCTGCAGCAGACAAAGGGAATGTGCACACACCCCAGGGTGTGGATGGCTTTAATAAACTCGGACTCCGGTGTAGAAAGAGCCTAATGCCGCCCAGCACAGTAGGGTTGCTCAAGATCCACCAAAGTCATTCAAGTGGTCCCTCTAGCCCAAAGCCCATGTCCATTGAGTCACATAATCAGAGGACAATGAATTTAGAGGGGACAGAGATGGTGTGTGTCAAAGCTGAGTAACATAAAGGATGGTCTTAAAAGAAGATATTATTAAGTTCATCTTTCCACCATGTTGGTTACCCTTCTTTTGTTATAGTGTTATTTAAATTGTACAGCTCCAACACACGGTGTTGTCAGGCAGAGACTGTGAGTCAAGTGCCCCTATGTGTCTCACCTCCACTGGTCACTAGCTGTGTCACTCCAGGCAAGTGGCCAAGCCCCTCCTAAGCTTCATCTGTAACACCTCATATGTTGAGAGATTAAGTACAATAACACGAAACAGTACAAGCTGCATAATTAGCCCTTGGTAGGTGGTAGCCCTGGATGCTATTGATCTTCAAAACCGCATAACCACCACAATTGAAACGGACTTAATGTGAGGTATAATGTGATGGTTTTTTAGATGAAAGTATATGAAGAAGCATTGGGTTCACAGAACATTATTTGGGAAGAAGCATTTTTTAACTCAAGAACCCATTCCTGAGTTCAAAATAACCAGATCTTGTATGAAATTGGCTCTCCCATTTACCCACTTGAAAGCCAGTTTTAATAAGACAACATTTGGAAGTTGTCTTGCTCACTTCAAGTAAAATATGCATTGTAATATGACTGAAATCTGCATTAAATGCAAGCTTAACCATTTCTGGAGGGAAGAGGACATGATGCTGTAATATTTTGTATCACTCTTCCAGCCAAAGAAATTGAAGTTGGTCTCAGCAGAAACAAAGTTCCCTGAATATTGGACTGTTTCCTGAATATTGATCCAACTGCTATAGGCAGAGGCCCCCAAAACGAGGGCCTCGAGTGGCTCATATAGACTTAAACTTCTTGCATGTTTCCCCTATTTGAACTGTTTTAAAATAGTAATTTCTTATAAAGAACACGAAGTCTTTCCACCTTCACTGGGGTAGTAGAATCCTTTTACAGTACTTGGATGAACAATACTGTGCTCGTATTAATTTTTAAATGTATGTTTTAAAATGGAAAAACTAATGTTTGAAATTCCTGGAGAGAACACTCAGACTCCTGATAATAGATCCACTGACCAATCTGGAAATTGGTGAGTTTCACTCACCAATTGTGAACTCCTTGATTTTATAAACAAGGAAAGCTGTCACAGTTCAGTGCCTCTCAAAGAGGTAAAAAGTACACAGAACAATGTGGCCATGTTTTTTAATTGTTAATGTAGCATTTTGTGTTCAGTGATTATTTCTTTTCTTTTCTTTTCCCTAGGTATTCTATCTCTGGGCTATCCTCCAGCCCTATTTTGTCTTTAATTTTGAAACAGGGTCTCAGTAAGTTGCCGAGGGCCTTGCTAAGTTGCTAAGACTGATCTTAAACCTCCTGTCTCAGCCTCCCAAGTACTGGGATTACAGGTGTGTGCTACTTCGCCTGGCTCTGTGTTCAATACTATTAGTACTATTTTTATATTGTGAGTCAAATTAAACGATCAACCATTGGAAAAGAAATCTGGAAAACAATTCCATTCACAGTAACCTCAAAACTAATAAAATACCTAGGAATAAATCTAACCAAGGAGGTAAAAGATCTCTACAATGAAAATTATAAAACACTAAAGAAAGAAATTGAAGAATATCTTAGAAGATGGAAAGATCTCCCACATGCTCTTTGACATAATAAATATTATCAAAATGACTATTCTACCAAAAGTTCTCTACAGATTCCATGCAATCTATATTAAAATACCAATGTCATTCTTCACAGAACTGGAAATATTAGTTCTAAAATACATATGGAAAAACAAAAGACCCAGAATAGCCAAAGCAATTCCCAGGAATGAGAACCATGCAGGAAGCATCACAATCTTAGACTTCAAATTATACTACAGAGCTATAGTGATAAAAAGAGCATGGCATTGACACAAAAATGAACACATAGATCAATAAAACAGAATAAAATATACAGGAACAAATCCACACATTTATAACCAATTGATTTTTTTATAAAGGTGCCAAAACATGCTAGAGAAAAGACAGCCTTTTCAGCGAATGGTGATTGAAAAACTAGTTATACATTTGTAGAAAAAATGCAATTAAATCCCAGCCTCTCATTCTGCACAAAAATCAATTCAAAATGGATCAAAGACCTGGAAATTAAACCAGAGGCTTTGAAATTACTAGAGGAGGGCACAGGTTCAACACTCCAACATATAGGCACAGGTAGAAACTTCCTCAATAAGACCCCCTAAGCTTAGAATATTAAAACAAGAATTAATAAATGGGACATCATTAAACTAAAAAGTTTCTTCTCATCAAAGCAAACCATCAAGAGTCTAAAGAGAGAGCCTACAGAATGGTAGAAGATCTAATATCTAGAATATACAAAGAACTCAAAAGACTTAACACTAAAATATGAAATAACCCAATCAAAAAATGGGCAAGTGAACTAAATAGATATTTCACAAAAGAAGGAATACAAGTAACCAATAAATATATTTAAAAATGTTCAACACCATTAGCAACCAGGGAGATGCAAATCAAAACTACATTGAGATTCTACCTAACCCCAATTAGAATGGCAACCATCAAGAATACAATCAACAATAAATGCTGGCAAGGATGAGGAGAAATAGAAACTCTTATACACTATTGGTGAATTAAATATCAGTGCAGGCTCTATGGAAATCAGTGTAGAGATTTCTCATAAAACTGGAAACATATCCATCATGTGATCCAGCCATACCACTCCTGGGTGTCTTCCCAAAAGGATTGAAATCAGAATATTATAGCTCTACATGCATATCCGTGTTACAACAGCACAATTCACAATGGCCAAATAATGGAACTAACCTAGGTGTCCATCAACAGATGAATGGATTACAAGATTATGGGCTATACACGCAATGGAATTCAGTAATACAGAGGAACCAAATTGTGTCATTTGCCGGAAAATGGATGGACCCAGAGAACATTATGTTAAGTGAGATTAGCCAGTCACAAAAAATGAAGGGTCATATATTGTCTCTCATATGCAGAAGCTAGGGAGTAATTAGGATACCAGGGGGACCTCAGATAATGAAGGAGAAACCCCAGTGCAGCAATAGAATGGGTCTAGGGGAAGGTGTGGAGGGTGGGGGTGGAGGGAGAATTAATGATGAAACAGACTGATGTTGTGTACATGTGTGAGAACACCAATGCCAATCTCAGTATCATGTATGGGGAAGAGGAGGGAGGGGGAAGGCAGCAGGGGTGCCCATACCAAGTATTACGTGCATACTTGTCTCTGTCACTTTGAACTACATAATGATGTGAAATTATAATGCATCAATAAAAGTATTTACAATTTTTAAAAAAGACAAATTAAGTGGTCAAAGCATTTACCCTCCATTTATATCTCTTCTCAAATTCCATTATCTAGGAAATATTCCAAAATAAAAGTCTAATTTTATTGATTGAAACATTGGCTTATCTTTCCAGTATCACCATCCACTTATTTATATATTCATAGATAGATTTTCCCTTATTTGCATGTCTTTTACTCTGTGTTTACTTGCATTTACAACCAAGAAAAAATATATATAACCAGCGTAGTTAACTTTAATATTTACTTCAAGAAAAATTCAGTTCAGTATTGTGTACCTCATTACACAAACAATATGTTCTTATGATGTGCATGTCTATGTTCTGTATCTGCTTAGCTAGTTGACGGTGATGTGGGTATTGTTTTCTAATTTCCTGCTCCATAAATTTTACCCTGAATTTACCATCTCAGTTCTAATGGTGGTCACTGGGGAAAAGCTGATGGCACAGAAAGGAAACAAAGAGGGGAAAAAAGGGGAGAGTGGTAGAAAGAGGAAGAAATAAACACCTAGGCCTTCCCAGAGGTTGAGCCCTCCCATTGGAGCAAAGAGTTCCTATGAATTAAACATTCATTTGGTTCTGAATCAAGAATCCTTGATAAATAAATTTAATAAGAGAGTTTTAAAGGAACACTTGGTAGATCAGCATTTTCCCTTAGAAAAATCACCAAATATCATCAGGTTTTTAAAAAGTCATCTAAAAAAGATAAAGAAAATTCATGAAGACTAGAAAGTGTGACATACTCTTCCTTTTCTTAGAAAGTCAGTCTTTTAAAGTCATGAAAGTTCAACCTGACAACACAATTTTCCTCTCTTGACAATATTAATATTGAGAGTGAAGCGTTTTTTAAACATACTGTTTGTTTTCATTGTGAATAATGTATATCAAAGTTGCCATAATTTTTATTATTTTGTTAAAATAATTGTCTTTGATGGATTTGTCAATTAGATTTTAATAGCTGATGATGATCAGCTTGACCTCGTAAAATTGCAAAGTTAAGGTGAATATGATATCTAGACCCCTTCCTAAATGTAAAGCTCTTTTATCCTGCAAGACTGAAAAATCTCTAATTTGACAACATATATCTATGTATGATGTGTCCATACATATGTTAGCTTTCTATGCATTGGGAAGAAACTCTTCTATCTACCACCAAAGCAATGACCACATCTTTTATAAGTTAATCCTCATTTCTATGTCTAATATTTTCTCTTGCTAAATCTTACTGTGTATTAAAATCAACCATTTATTTAACTCAGATACAACAACCTACCATTAGAATACTGGATCTACAAGGTTTATATTTCAGAGGACAGAGGATTCTCTTTATTTGCGTGGGGTCTAACGCTGACTTGAGAGTGAATATGGATGCAAAGCCTTCTCTTGATTTCTCATACATAAAATATCCCACACGTCTTCAGAAATGTCTACCCTGCCAAGCTGTTCTATTACAATGCTTAGATTTACAAGTGGATGTTTTAATTAAGAACAATAGATCTTAGGAACCAAAGATCCAAACACCAACGCTTTCAACAATGAGATCTTTCTCTAACTACTTGACATGTACATTGTTCGCATTTTGAAAAGTGTTTTCCACATTTTCAATCACTGGCATTTATATTCCATTTTTTAATGCTCTCTAAGCATCAACTAACAAGACAAGAAAAATGTATTCAAGGAAATAAATTGCAATACATAAAGATGAATTTCAAAATAAATCTTTTAAAGGAAATGTTGTTTGGCTAATGGAATTGACATATATAAAATGGGCTATTATCTAAATGGACATAGTTAAATTTGACCTATTCCAACAAGGGTGAGAGGAGACAGAGCTTTTGCCTCTGAACTTCTTGCATACAGTACAGTTCTCTTTAAAAATGGGCAAAAGATCTAAATAGACACCTCACAAAAGAAGAAATACAAATGGCCAATAAATGTATGCGGAGATGTTCAACATCCTTAGCAATCAGAGAGATGCAAATCAAAACTACCTTGAAATTTCACCTAACTCCAGTCAGAATGGCAATCATCAAGAACACAAACGACAACAAATGCTGGCGAGGGTGTGGAGAAGTGGGAATCCTAATACATTGTTGGTGGGATTGCAAATTAGTGCAACCACTTTGGAAAACAGTATGGAGGATCCTCAGACGAATGGGAATGATCCTACCATATGATCCAGCAATACCACTTCTAGGTATCTACCCAAAAGAACGGAAACCAAACTATCAGACCAACGCATGTATATCTGTGTTTATAGCTGCACAGTTCACAATTGCCAAACTATGGAATCAGCCGAGATGTCCATCAACAGATGAATGGATTACAAAACTATGGGACATATACACAATGGAATTTTACTCAGCCATAAAGAAGAACAAAATCATGTCATTTGCAGGGAAATGGATGGAACTGGAAAACATTATGCTAAGTAAGATTAGTCAGTCACAAAAAGTAAAAAATCATATGCTCTCCCTAATATGCAGAAGCTAGGGAGGAAGTGGGACATAAGAGGGACTCTAGACAAAGAAGGAGAAACCTTAGATGACTTAAGAAGGTGACTTAACTGAAGGTGATGGAGGTGGGGGGATACCCTGATGCACATGATGTACTTTCACAAATATATCAAAGTCAATCACTAAGCTGAACTTGAGAAGGAGGGAGGGCAAGGGAGTGGGGTGGGAATTGGAAAAGAGTTAAATGAGAAATGTGTGCATGTATGCCTTTACCAGCTTGTACCTAACAAAGATGTATGATTACAATGCGTCGATAAAAAATTTTAAAAATGATAAAAAAATAAAAATGTCAACAGCGTCCACTTCACAGACTTTTTTCCCTTGCACTCACAGTACCAGTTAGCACGTGTTGGCTAACGACGCCAGCCTACAGTACAGTGTATTCGGGCAACACCATTTCTTTAGCTCAGAACCCAGCAGGTCAGCACTGCGGGCTGCGTTCGGTCTAGCCACCGGCCAACACGGTGTTGGCAGCACAGCTCAGCAGGAGTCTCTCTCTACGTGGCTCGTCTCCCTCTGGCTGGCCATCCTGACTATTCACCTAGTGTGAAGACAGTGAATAAGATCCCCAATGTACAACACTTGCTAGGCCTCAATTTACTGCTGCCCCATTGACCAAGCTGGTCATGAGGCCAGTCCACATTCAACAGGGCAGAGCAAGCCTCCGCTTTTTATTAGGAGGAGCTGCAAATATTGTCACCATTTGCTATCAACTGCACCACAATCTTTCTCAATCCATGTCCTTTCAATTTACTGCCTCAATGTCTCTTAAACTCACCCATTTCTCTTTCCGGGGAGAATTTCTGGAATAAGCTGTCATGGTTGCCGACTGGAGCTCAGAAGCAGCCTTCTAACAGGGTTCCCTTCAGCCATGCCTACAACCTCACCCAAAAAACCCTACTGCATTTTTAAAACATAGATACAATTAAACCTTCCAATGGCATTCTATTATCTAAAGATAATGCCCCAAGCCTTTCACTTTAAACCACAGTGCCCTGTGTGACCTTGTTCAGGCACCTCAATATAGGTAATAGCCTCCCATCAGGATGAGTGAAAAACTCATACAATAACACTAGGCCGCTTGGCTAGAGCCCCAGCCTACTACGAAAGCTTCCCTGAAGAATGGGAATTCCATCTGAGGTTTAAAAGATCCCTAAGACGTACCTGGATAGAAGAAGGTGGAAGAGCGAGATGACTGTTTACAATGGTTGTTATTTCACATTGATTTCTATGGCTTGCTACCGACTGAAGACAATGACATCTGTTCTTCTCAACCCTAGATCTTCAGGGCCTTTCCACGCGAAGGGAAGAGGTTTATCACCAGCAGGAAATTTCAAGCCATCAAGATTCACTTCTGGAGACCTGAGCAAACACTAAAATTTTGGACTTACGGGAACATTACCGTATTTCAGAGTCAAACTTCATTAACCTTGGAAACCACTGTATTTAAAAGGTGTGAAATATGTCTCTGGACCTGATGTCAGAAATGAGGAAATGTGGTTCTGGGACTAATTCAACCATTATCCTAGACTGAAAAAATCTGTTAATCATTCTTTGTCTCGGTTTCCTCATCTGCAAAATGAAAAAAAATCTGCAAGCATATCTAATGTTCTTCCCAATTTTTAACATCGTGGAATGCCATAGGGACATTTAAAGTAGGCATAAAGTTTTACATAAGGATAGCCTCCTGTCAGAAGGAAACACATTATCCATTTATCTATCTTAATTTAATTTATATGTATAATATGTCATTAAGTAGCGAAATAATACAATTAGATATAAAATTTAAACTACTCAAAATGCTAAAGCATATAAAGGTTTCTTAAAAACACAAAACAAATTTTAAATAAAACCTTGGTTAAGCATATAATATGCAAACAATAGAATGAAATAAAATTAAACAGAAATCTCATCTCAGTTAATAGGCAAACTGCCCTGCATTCATGAACTACTTTAGTTGGATGCTTCACATTGAAAAAGAGACATGCTGAATTTCCACAAGTTTTAACACATGGAACCTGCTTATGAAGCATCTGGAAAATCCAAAAAGCAAAACAGGCACTTTAGTAGGACAATTTCAAAAGAGTAAAACCCAGAGGCTACGTCCCCCAAGCTGAGTGTAGCAGGAAATAGCTGGGCCCCCACATGTCAGGACAAAATCCTGTAGCACTTCGCAACAGGACATTGAAAAAGAGAAAAGTCAACAGGCAACACAGCAGTAGGTATTTTTTAATATATTTCAGATTTTTACTCAAGCAAAAACAACATCTGGGCTTCTGTAATCATTCTATAGTGAATCAAAGGAGAGATCTTGAACTTCTTGATACACAAAGCAATGGGTTTTATTTTCATGATTTCTTGAGACTTCTGAGGTAAGTTCTAGTCCACTGAGGAAGGTACTTAGCCTTGGCCATAGCAAGACAGAGGTCAAATGCAGCCACACGCTGTGACCTTCATTCCCCAACCTGCAGTGTAAACGGCAGTGGGTAATCAAATGATGGGCTCTGGAGGGGACTGTCGATGTCTGTCCCTCCAAAATCCTCTCCCGACAAATGCTGGAATAACTTTGGACTTGATAAACTACGTGAACAGTAGCAAACATGGTGAGATGTTTCTATGAATCTTGAAGTTGTACATAGTCACTTACATATGTCCTCTTATTTTCTGGGTTCAAAATAAGTCTTATAGTCTAAAATTTAAAACTATTTCACCATAACCTTACAAAACACTGTATTTGGAGTCAGAGAGACTTTATCCCTAACTACTAACTCCGTGAACTTCTGCATGTTCCTCTCCAGTCCCTGCCCCTCCTGCCTTCCTTGGCCCGGCCACACTGGTCTTCCTGCTGCTCTTTGAACACGAGAGACAAGCTCCTGCTTCAAACCATGGCTCTGTTTCCTCTGCCTCAACCACGCTTTTCAGCACGCCCAACATGGCCGACCCGCTCACTTCTTTGAATTCGTTGCCTAAAAGCCAGGTTTTTGAGTGCACTGAATCATAGCAGCCTGCTAAAATTGCAACACTGAGGCGCTCTTGCCCCTCTTACCTGCCCTACTTCCTACTTCTCCCATAGCGCCTATCACACGGAAGCCGACTGTCCAATTGGCCCATGGGTTGAGCAGTGTTCGTAGGTCGGCTTTCTATGAGACCATAAAAGGTCAACAAAGGTCTTTGCTTTTCCAGTGACATATTCCACGTACCTCGGGTTTCTTCTGACACTTGGTAGGCACTCAGTGAATATTTGTTAAATGAAGGAATCCGTGTGAATCGCATGTCCTTTAAAAATAGAGTATGATCATACAGCTGTAAGCCACTGGAATTTTCCTTGCACGCATAAGTAAGCCCACTTAAGTTTATGGATTATGGAATTGCAGATAACTTTGGAACTACACATACAAAAAAGTATTCGCAGTTTCTACAAATAGACAGCATCTGTATTTACAATTCTCTATTTCGACTCCAAATAAAAAAATGAAACTTTTGGAAGAAAATGAACTTTTTTAAGGAACCTTGACATTTGCCTCTAGTGAATAAGTTATGTCAGGATATCACACTACTGAGAACAAAGAAAGGTGGTTCCTGTGTGTCTAGCAAGCAACTTTGTAAAGAATATGTCAACTGAGGAACCCCCAAAATACTGTTCCAGCTTCCCCAGGATAAGTATTTTTTGAAAGGTCCTAGATTTGTAGTTGATGAGTAACTGACCACCAGTGTGATATTTCTAGAAGATTCTCTAAGAAATGGCTGTGATAAATACATTGGATTTGTGTCATACCACATCCAAAAAGAAAATCCATTCATAGTTGTTGAGGCTGGCCTCAAATCTGTGATCCTCCTGTCTTAGCTTCCCAATCTCCCCAGTTTGGCAGGAAAAAAAATACATAAAATAAAATATAGTTTGAGAAGAAAAGCCCAAACATTTTTAATTAAAAAAAAAAAAAAAAAACAGAGCCGAGCGTGGTGGCACACACTTGTAATCCCAGCATCTGGGAGGCTGAGACCAGAGGATCCGGGTTCGCAGCCAGCCTCAGCTACCTAGTGAGGCACTCTGCAACTTAGTGAGACCTGGTTTCAAAATAAAGAATAAAAAATAGGGCTGGGGGTATAGCTCAGAGGTAGAATGCCCCTGAGTTCAATCCCCAGTACTGAAAAAAAAAAAAAAAAAACAGCATCTGATGAACAGTTTCTAAGTAAGTACTGGAGGTGTGGAGATGTTTAAGAGAGAGAGACACCGAAATGACCTACAGAGCGATATTGGAAAGAAAGTCATTATAATTTGGACCTTAAAGGTACCCCAAAGTCTCATGCATTACAGACGTGATCCCCAGCTTTCGGTGCCATTGGGAGGTGGTGGACAGTTTAGATGGGAGAAAGTTAGGTGATTGGGGGTGTGTCCTTGATGCGGATACTGGAACCCCAGCCCCTTCCTTCCTGTCCTTCCTGTCCACCAAAAGGGAACAACTAGTTCCCTCTGCAACTGGCTTCCACCATGATGTTCTACCTCTGCACAGGCCGAAAAGCCTCAAGACAAAGCCACCATGGAGTGAAACCTCTGAAACTATGGGCCAAAATAAACCTTTTTTTTTTTTTTAAAGTTGTCTATCTCAGCTATTTTTTCCCCAGAGATGGAAAGTTTAGAGGGGGAAAAAATATTTCATTTTAAAGTGAGGATAAAGGGACCGAGATCCAAATGCTGGCTGGTGATCAGGGCTGGTGCTGTGCGGGAGAGAAGCACACACCTAGTCCCCCCTTCTCATGAAAGAGTGGGAGCATCCTTCCAGGAGTCACTTTGCTTAGACGGGGCATGCACATATGTGTCGATAGCAGATGACCCTTCCCAACCCTAACCTGACCTCCTCTCACCATAGAATCACCAACGGGAGGTCTGCAGTGCCCCGCTACCCAGCTTGCTCATGATGGGCACCCCACCCCCACCCCAGCCTCACCAACAGGGACCTAGGACTAGAAATGTTAGTGGTACCCAAAGCTCCATCCTTGTCCTGGAGGCCAATTCAAACAATCGCGGACAAGAAAAGGAAATACCTCTTTGAGAAAAAGGAAAAGAAAGTTTTATTGATTTGCTAGGAAATGAGGAGTGCAGCAAACTAGTGTTCAGAAATTATTTTTCTCCCCATCATGAGAACAAATAAACAAACACAAACAGGCTTTTACAAGGAGAAATGCAAGGACTACATCTAAGTGTCTTTATTAGGAGACACAACTCATGTCCAAATGGCATCCTCTGGGCAGTATTCCTTAGACCCACTGGTCAGAAAAATTGAAGGACAGGAAAAGAACATTAATCGTGCCCCCCCCCCTTTTAGGAATGGGGGGATGGAGAAGACAGAGAAAGACAATAAATGTGTTGGTTTTAAAATAAGATACCTTCTGGCTGAGCACCAAGATTCATACTCAAAGCACGAAACAGACTCCTTTGCATTAGTGCCCTTTTTAATCACGAAGCCCCATTTAGTGCACTCGTTCTCTCCCCATAAAATAAAAAGTGAAAGCTCACTCTAGAAATGAGCCTGATCTAATCACGTACAAAGGGGCCAAAGGAGAGGCAGCCCAGTTTGGTGGTCAGCAGTCAGACTCCGGCTTCAGATTGGCTGACCAGTTCCTCCAGGTCCAGAGTGGCCAGTCCCTGAGCTGGGTGCTCACTGAGGAAACAGAGGTGAACGTGGTACCTCTTGGGGGGTGGGAAGATGAGAGTTAAGATAGTCAATAGCTCTAACGGACTATGAGCAGGGGCCTAGATAAATGTCACACAATTGTAACCAATGATAAGAGCATCATTACTTTCTGGGCTGAGAAAATCCTCACATGGCTTATACAAAACATAAATCTCTTCCCTTAGACGCATTCTATGTTTTTTTTTTAAGATTTAATGATGTTAGCTTCATTTGTGAATGTAACTATTTACCATTAACCTTCAACACATGCCAGGAGACATCTAGAATTCACTGACAAGCTAAACACGCTCCCAAACTATGGCCCACCCTGCAGGTGGCTTCTCGGTGACTAAGAGCAGTAGGAACCCAGAGACTCTTTGGATCCCAACCCAGCAGACAACTGAGAAGTCCAAGATCTTTTTTTCACTGTCCCTCAAACTCTGGGAGCGAAAAGAGCTCTTATAGGATGTTACACTCACCATCTAAGCTGCAGATCCGCTGAATGATGTTCAGTATCGGTTTGTTGGAACCCCTGGAGTCAGGCCTTCAGCCCAGGACTCGGGTGACAACTGGAGACTTGTTTCCCTGCAGTTTATCATTTGGTCACACATGTCACAAGTACCTGCAGCCCGGCTGTGGGCATCAAATCCAGGTCATGGCAAAGACTGCTGGCTATCCACCAAGCACATGGCTTTGCTTCCCCATTGAGCAGCTGCTGCTGAGAAGCGGAGTCCCAGCAAGGAACCACGTCGGCCAAGATTCTTTCTTCTGAGTTATGAGGCTCAGTTCCGCTGCAGGGCAAGTGAGCAGAAGCGATGCTTTAAAAGTCTTTTCTGCTGAGACCACCCGGTCTCGATTCCTGTGTGCAGACTGGATACGGAGGCCCAGAGTGACCTTGGACACTGACTGTGTCGAGCCTCAAGGAATCTGGGTGTATTTGTTTTAGCAGCTAGCATAACATTGCTAATAAAGGGGTTTAGATTAGAGAGCGTCCTTGCCCAATGATGCCCAAGCCAAAGGCCTATGTAGACACTTACTGCAACCTTAAGAAAACAATAGACCTGGAGATGCCCCATTAGACAATACAATGAGAAAATATCAGATGACCATTGAACGCTACCGAGAAGTCTGGTTCCATTGTCTTTCAGAGAGATCCAAAGCTGCAAAACTTGCAGGAAACTTCTCAATGTTCCTACATTTAAGCATCTTCCATACCTATGAGATTTAGATAAAAAGCTCTGAATAAACATCTGCTTGTCTGGGTGCCTATTTTAAAGCAAAATAAATCTCTAACCCTGTAGAGGTCTTTATATGAATAGCTATGATTACAGGGGATTGCAATGAAACCATCTATCACTGGAGAAGTCATACAATTTCTTAGCAGAGGAGGGTGTCACTGGGTCTTCCTCAGGCCACCATTACCTCATGTCACCCTTCACCACAACAGAAGCAGTTCTGCATGGCTTTTAGAAGAGAGAGAAGAGGCCGTTGTGGTAGGGGGAGCAGGGAACATCTGGCTTTAGTCAGAGGAAAGGCTATGTAAAAGGAAAAGACTCCCACGGACTAGGTAGATGCAGGGCTACTTGAAGAAAGACTACCCAGGACCGTGTTCTGTGAAGTCGGTGACAACATGAAGCCTTCCTTCCTCACCAGACACCATTTTCACAGAACTGCTTATCGAGCAGCCAAACAGCTTGAAAGGGGGGCTTTTACTGCCTGTCCCCTTGCTAGGTCTGTTTTGTGAGCCATTTGCTCAGCCTGTCCTGTGTCTTCTCAGGTACGCCCTGTGTTTTGCACGCTTGAGCGCATACCTTTTAATGCACTGATGGGATAATTGACTAATCAGGTCTTCTTATTTGCAGTAATCCTAAGGACCCAGGTCCCTATCAGGTCCCCCCTGCGCCATTAAAACCATGTCCCGGACCTAGAAAGGAGAGTGATGCAGAAGGCAGGGAGGTGACAGATGCCCAGAGAACAGTGTTTGTCACACAGGGCTGACCTTTCCTTGAACAATTCCTCTTTAGGACCTCCCTTTCTTTATCTTTCTCTTTTTTTTTTTTTTTTTTGCGGTACTGGGGATTGAACTCAGGGGCATTCTACCTCCGAGTTATACCCCCAGCCCTATTTTTTATTCTTTATTTTGAAACCGAGTCTCACTAAGTTGCGGAGTGCCTCACTAGGTAGCTGAGGCTGGCCGCGAACCCGGATCCTCCGGTCTCAGCCTCCCAAATGCTGGGATTACAAGAGTGCGCCACCACGCCCGGCTTTATCTTTCTCTTATTTTTAACTGGGACAGATTGCTTGGAGTGTGTGTGTGTGTGTGTGTGTGTGTGTGTGTGTGTGTGTGTATGTGTGTGTGTTAATTAATAGGTGGGAGAGATTTTTCTCTGAAGAATATCCTAAGATCTCATTATACAGTTAGAAGAAAGGGCAGCATTCCTACAAATGCTTTGCCCATGGATGCACTGAGAAGCATCTCAAACATAAAGCTCTGTGGTATTTTGTTTCTAGAGCACAAGAACAGCTCCCACTTCCTGTCGAGGAGGCAGAGAGTCCGCCCTCCAGCCCTGCACCAAGTGGTCATTTGTTTTGAACATCTTTGTTTTGCTAACAACCCACAAATGTGTCCTAGAGGCACCATACCCCTCCCCATCCTCTCCATTCATCGAATTCATATAAAAGTAACACCATCCCAATGCAAGGGCGATGAATCCAAGAACCAAATCTCTCCAGTGATAAAAAATAGGTGAGGACAGCACTTTCCAATCTATGTCCATACTATGGGCCACACAAAAATTAATGGTAGCCAGGCACAGTGGCACATGCCTATCTACAATCGCAGTACTTGGGAGGATGAGACAGAAGCAACTTAGTGAGACTCTGTTCCAAAATAAAAAATAAAGGGGTTGGGGGTATACCTGGAAGGTAGTATGCCTCTGGGTTCAATCTCCAGTACCACACACAGAAAAATAATAATGGTATTTGAATGCCACATTAGGATAAAAGAATGACTTACTTATGGCCAGAGGCAAGAGGTATAGTTTGATTTCCTAGACCCTGCTCCCCAACTAAGGCTACGGGATTGATTGGTACACAAGTGCCACTCTGTCGAGGCTGCCAGTTTTAGTGCAATAATCCAGCGTGGCAGCACACCAATGAATGCTCTGGATGAAGGCCAGTTCATAAGACGGATCAGACCAATTCCAGATGATGAGATTTAACTCCATGTTGAGCTTTGGGGAAACCAGAGTCTAATTCTGTAGGGACTTGCTGTGATAATGAGGTCAGCCTGGCAAAGCCCTGGCTGCTTTGTGGGGGTCTAATGTGGTGGTGACCTCCTGTAAAGGAAAAGGAGACATATACCCCCAAAGGCTTCATTTATAAGAGCCAATAAATGCCATTTTGTACTTGTGCCACTTTCTGTGATGTACAATTGCAGGGGCGGCTGGTAAACTTGTGTGCATATCACATTATACTGAAATAGCTGCTCAGCCGTTCTCTTCCCAACTAGACTATAAATCTGCTAAGAATAGAAGCTATGTAATTAGTCAAATTTATATGCCCAACGAAGCGAATGGCCTGTAAGAGGAGGCGCTCTGTCATGACATAAGTTCTTTAAGATGAATTTTAACAACAACAAATGCTGAAGCTGTTGCTTTTCCATTCTGTTCTCTGGTAATCATTCATTGCAGCCCCTCTATCTAAATCATGTGATCTAATTGCTTCCTCTTCTCTCTCCCATAAGAGAAGCCTACTCTTATACCACAAATATAAGAGTAGTAGATAGATAGATGGTCAGAGGGGGCACAGTGCCCCAAAGCCAACTACTGCACAGGTCAAGCTGATATATTTGGCTTTTAGACCTCTCCCTTGACCATCCTTTATTACTAATCTACAGTAAGATTATCACTATTTGCTCTGGCAACTTTAAGGTCTATCAAAAGGGAAATTAGGATCAGTTAGAATTGATGCTCCAGGGAGAATTTGGGAACTGGGATCAGACTGGGAGATTTGCAGTGTTTTGAGGGAGTGAAGCAGGATTTTTTAAGTGATATGAATTTGAGGGTTGGACAGCCAACTAAAGGAGGAAAAAATAAAGCTTAAAAGATCAGGTCAGTTTTCAGTCTTTCTATATGGCCCCTAAGTGGAACCCCTTGGCTTTTCTCTTGGAACTATAGTGAATGTTCTCTAACCATCTTAGGGTGGCCCTATTGAAAAGCCACCTAAAGCCTTGGTCTTCAACTCTTTGGTGAAGGGACCTCAAGTTCCGGACTCTCACCTCTAGTCATTATTTACACACTCAGAAAAAAAAAAAGGAATCCCCTGCCAGGTCAGCTCATGCGCTAGTCTCTGTTTCAATTGCAAAAACAAAAAACCCATAAGCAAGGCCTTCTTTTCTCCTCTGCTTCCTACCCTACAAAGAATACCATGGCACCATGAAATGAATGCTAAATAGGCAGGTGAGTTCTCTGACTTCTAGTCTTTTTCATATGAAATTAGCTTAGAGACCTTAATCTTTCTTTCACTCTCTTTTGGCCTCATTTTGACAGTGCTTCTGCATTGGTCCGCAAGGGTGGAGCAAGTGTGAGGCTCTGTCGTATTTCATTGGTATTATGTGGAATGCTGGCAAGCCCCCTAATCAGGTTCATTTTAAAGCCACATCAGTTTATCCCCTAACACCCTATTAACCCAAGGGATATGCTCCCATTAGAGGCATGACGTGGTGATGGAATTAGAGGGAAAAATACTAGATTTTATTAATTCATACATATGTAAGAAGCCTCACTACAAAGTTAACAAAGAGTTTATTTCCCAAGTCCTGGTGAAATATCCCTCAACTTTTCACTAAAGTATCTATGCACACTATGAAATTAATGCTATGTAATCAAACCAATAATCAAAACCCAGGACTAGCAAATGGCCACCAGATTATAAAATAAATGTCTGCTCATCATAAGCTTGCTAAACTTGCTTGAAAAAAACTAAATAATAGGGCCTACCTAGCAAAAAAAGTAAGAAGTGGCTTATATGGCTTCAAGTAGGTAAAAGAAAAAACAACCTTCATTCTCTGATTCTTTGATTCGAAAGATTTTGAATCTTTGAATCAAAGATTCTTTGAATCAAAAATGCATTGTCTGAACTACACAAAGCAGGCAGTAGCCTGTCTTGCTTGCTGAATGCTGCTGCTCCATGGATCCTGAATGTCTCTCCTCCACGCATCTTCTACCAGACACTGAACATCCACAGTGGAGCGAGGTAAGACAAGGGCAGGGGAAGCCCAGAGTAGAATGTTGGCACCCGTGCAAGCACAGAATAGGCCACTGAAGAGGTTCCAGACAAACAGATAAAGGGAATGTCAGAGCTGAGGCATGATTATGTTTTTCTCAGTGAGTTTTGCTCAGAATTAGAATGTCCGTCAGTGAGAGTAACAGAAACCCTACTTATGTGCCAGGTATACCATGCTGGCAGTACTGGCAACTGATCTTAGAATGCATCATCTTTGATCTTGGAATGCGTCTTCCATGGCTAGGTTGTAACGATGGCACAAGGGAGACTTGCAGAGGAGAATGAGTAGGGTTAAGGACAAGTATACATCTTCCCGATGAGGTAGAATAGAATAAAAAACTTAGATAAAAAGGACATAGATTGGGAAGGAAAGGGAAAACTATAGTTTCAGAATCTGGAAAGTTCATAATCTCTAACTTCTAGGTATGTCCAGTCTTAGACAGAAGACTCAATGAACCCACACCATAGGGTATGTCCAGTCTTAGACAGAAGACTCAATGAACCCACACCCTTAATCTCAATGGCCCCTCTTCCCACCTGAGATTCCTGAGATGCGTATTAAACATAGGATCCATGAGGACAAAGGTCAGACCTCAGGCAGTCACCACCCATGGATACTGAGAAACCTGAGTAAGAGGACGTCCAAGCCTCCGAGGTGCCCATCCCTCTTGAGGGTTCTACAAAAGAATTGCAAAGGCTGCAAAGACTCTCTTTCCTGCATGATCTCCCCCCTCTTGAGATGGCCTGCCTTCTCCCTCAAGTCCTTCACTTTCCTAAATAAAACTCTCCCTTTGTCCCAGACTGGTGTGTGTTAAAATTCTTTCCACTACGGAAGCCAAGAACCCACAAAAGTTATCATGCTGATGCAGGACATATTGGTGCCCAACATAGGCACCCTCATGGCAAGTTAAATCTGCCCCTTACTTAAGAATTTAAACAATAAAATACATATTAAAACAATATGGGGGGAACTGGATAAGGAAAAACATTAAATGATTTTAAAAATTATTAACTGGTTCCTCCAGAATTTATTGAATACTAACAAGAAACAATAACAGAAAAAAAAAAAAAAACTACTATATGACAAGAACAGAAAACCATAAAGAGAAGACATATTGAGATGAGATAGTGAAAAGAGATTAAAAATAGATTCAGGGAAGTTAAAAGAGAAAATAAGATGAGAAGACACTGCAAAGGAACAAGAAGTACAATATTCGAATTAAAATGACTATGGAGACTAGTTCATAGACCAGTTCAGTGTTATAGGAGTCATAAGTGAAAAAAGTCTTTCTAAAATACAGATGAAAAAGAAGAAATGTTTGAATTATAAAGGCTAAGGAAAAAGTCCTGAAACATGTTGAAGGAAATAAAATTACAGGCTATCACCTATGACTCTGCCAAGAGCCTGGTGCCTACGGAAAATGCTGTGTCACACAGAGAACAAATACACATGTGGGAAAGAAAAGTTATCTCAGATAAGGGACTAAAATGGCACCTGTGCAGACCTCCTGCTCTGGCAGCAATAAAGTCAATAGAATAAAGGACAAAACCCAAGCTAAAACATTACAAAAGTAAGGACATTTCTAGAAATGTAAGTGGGCAGGGCAGGGCTGATCTTAAAGGCCCCACTTTAAAAGGTATCATGACTGCATGAGAAAGAAGGAGTATAAGGCACTTAGCATTCCACTATAGGGAAACCCACCAAGCAAGGTGGATGTGCAAGCATGGTTGTATCACTCCGAGTCTCACTATGGTGTGTAATTACACAAGGCACCAATAAAAGTACTCAAAAATAAGTAAATAAATAAATAAATAAGTCATAGTAATTTTAAAACCAACAATAAGCAATCTTCAGAAAAGAAGGCCAACAGAAATAATAAAATTAAAGAAAATATCAATAAAACAGAGTTAGGAGAAGGCAGATAGGTGTGATGAGGAAAGTGTAGAAATCCAGGCCAGAAACTAGAACTTGATGTAGTTGAGAGAGAGAGAGAGAGAGAGAGAGAGAGAGAGAGAGAGAGAGAGAGAGAGAGT